>JZKD02S0944453.1:662851-676941 GCA_000966675.3 Picea glauca | reverse complement strand
TAATTAAAAGATAGAAGAATGATTAATTTAAAAAAAAAATATTTAAATTAATAGTAGTTTAATTTTGAAAAAAGGGATTGATAATAAATATAGAGGGAAATCTTCTATTAAGTTAATAAGAATGGAGTTGTTGTGATTCCAACACATAAAAGATTACTAAAAGAGATTAAATTAACCAATTACTTTGATTCAAGATAATGTGAAAATAAATAAAATTAATTAATATTAAATTAAAGGAACTACTAACAATTAAAGTTAAAATATGTAAAACAAATAAACCAAAATAAATAAATAAGGATTTGATTTAAAAACCAGAAGCGATAAAGATATAAAGATTGAAAAGGTTAGGATGTTACTCTATTTCTAGGGTTTTTCTAATGATTCGAGAGGTATAGTGGTAGCATGTAGATGCAAGGATTTTGGTGTGATTTAAGAAAATTAGATGTTTGATATTATAGAAATGTTTACTAATGGCAAATTTAGTATGAGTATTGTAATGGGTAAGAATTAGATGTCCTTTGAGGTGAGTTTGGATAACTCTTCTAGTTTGGCTCATATAAGATTTACTTACCAAAGGACGTGGTAAACACTTTGAGATGAAAGAGGGTTGGATTTGTATCTGATTATTTTGAAAAGTTGCTTTTAAAGAGTTTGTGAGGTTTGAAGTAAGTTATGAAGATATTGTTTTCAAAAAGTTATTAGTGATTCCATGAATATAAGGGAGTGAATTTTGGCATTGGGGAGAAGAGGCACATAGGTTTTTTTGGGTTTATGGTGGAGGGTAGAGCGGGAAGCTCTATTGATTTGAGAGATAGAATAGATTTTTTGGGTTTATTGTGGGGGGTAGAGAGGTAAGATCTATTGATTTGAGAGATAAAACAACCAATGGATTGAAAGGTGTTGGTGAGGATGGATCTTTTGTAGGGGTGTTGAAATTTGGATGGCTTTGGATACTACAATTTTAAGAACAACGATTTTTTGAGCAAAGGGGTGGTCATATTGGGTGTGAAGATATCTATCAAGGTATGCATAATTTTTGATATACTTAGGTGGGAGAGTGATCCATTTGGCTATCAGGTGACTAGAACATCCAAGAATGGAAGCAAGTTATTCTATTAGGTTTCCTTGGTAAATTTGATGTGGGAGATAAGTTTTTAAGGTGGTTAAAGAGATAAGGAACAAATGACCATGGATCCAAATGATGAAATGCCATCAATGGACCAAAACCAAAATTTGTTTTTGAGATGGAAAGTATCAAGGACTATATATTTGAAATGTTCCATGAAGATGTTGGTTACTATGGGAGATAGGGATGGACCTATCATTGTTCCTTCAATTTGTTCGTAAAATTTATCTTTGAAACTAAATAAGTAGTAGTAAGACAAATCTTGATAAGATTTAAGGTCTCTAGATCAACTAAATTTCAAATAAAAATCTTTTAGAATAGATATTTTAGTGAAAAAAGACACCATATCAAAACCAACCATATAGTTTTTGGTCACCTAAGATTGTGGATTTTATGAATAAACTCATCATAGTATTTTCTCAAGTAAGAAGTTTGAAATTTTCAATTGACATTGTCTAAACATTCTATGTTTTGGTATTTTTTGTCGGAATATGGTGATATAAATTTGGGCAAAATCACAATCTTTTGTTATTTAAATTGCATTTTTGAATACATAAATGGAGTGCTAAAAAACCCCCAGGGAACTCGGATTATACAAAGTTAACTACTAAAATGTGCAGATCCAACAATTTCTTGACAAATTTCAAATAAAATTAAACCGATAATATGACAAAAAAATATATATTTAAACTACAGATTTTCAATCTTTATATCTTTATTATTTATTTTTGGAATGAAATCCCTTTTCTTTTCTTTTCATTTCACACACACACACACATATATAAAATTTATTTATTAATTTTACATATCTTAGCTCTAATTTTTAATGGTTTCCTTAGTTGCACTTCAAAGTTATTAGTTATTTCAATCTCTTTTAGTTTTATTCCTCTTTTATATTTTATGACTTTTCAATCAACAATCCCTTACTCTTATTAATTTATCATAGGATTCCTTTGTTAGAAAAATAGGTGTGCTTGTTTCACCATAGAAATATAGAAATAGTGTCACCCAACCATAGGCACAAAGGCCACCCCCGAGCACCTTAACCTTGACAGAGATAATAATTCCGGAAGCAAACCATAGAACCAATAGCCAACCAAGGTAGCGTACCTCTCTCTAGAGATAGTGTACTAGGCATAAAGTCCAAACCAAAACCACAGAGAAAGTCCAAGCCTAAACCAAAATGCCAGTTGCAACAATTGCAATTGTAGCTCCTCTCCAAACTTGCGCACCACTGGTCTTATGCAGTTGTGAGAGTGAGAGTGACAAATGAGCTCTAACGACCTCTTATTTATAGTCCTCCAAGTGACCTAACTAGGTCGACTTCTACTTCTGGAGGCTAATAACTCAATAATAAATATTCTCTTGAGCCGACTTGTCTCCTAGAGCTATGATCCAACGTTTTAGGGTTTCTCTTGCTTCCCAGAATATTCTAGTCTTGTTAGGGTTACATGTAGAGGTTAATACCTCCCGCAACTACCATAATATCAAAACTCCCTCCTAGCTAGGGAGGTATTAAAGGAAATGTTATTGAGCACAAACAAACCATTCAATTGGTAGAATCATCATAGCCACACAAGCTATCTCATGGTCAAATCATGAGCATCATCATCACTATCAGTATCATCTGATAGAATTAACTACATCATCTCTCAAAGCCATACTCCATCTGAGTAATCGGGCATGATGCTGAATAAGTCACTCACTCCACGGAGTGATACAAGAATCATTCTTCTAATATGGACATACTTCCTAGAAGAATGACTGTCCTGGATAATTTTCCACAGGGATAATATCTGTCCATCAACTTACCAACTATCCATCTAGCTTGTTAGCGATTAAGGTTGTCATGTTCTTGTGGATGGTGGTTTTGGCCTAGGTTTGTGAGTTTGCCTGTCTTTTCCCCCTTTGTGCAAGCCCGATCATAGATTTCTCCTCCCAGCGTATATTTTCCTTTGTTGTTTTCCTTCATCCTTTGGTCGACTGGTTTTCCTTGTCGAAATTTTCCTGAGAGATATCAGCCCCGAGATTTTATGTTCCCCCTATGGCTGATTACTTCTCTTTTTGCCTCTATTACCGAGTCTTTGTTTTTCCCAAGTCCTAATCATGTCGTCCAAGTCTTCATTATTGCAGGTCGTAGCACTGAGAGCGGTCTTATATAGAATCAAGTGAGCACGAGAATCGAGATTTCAAATGTTGAGAGGTTATACAACAAGGATCACGAAATCCTGATTTGTGAAGGGACGACCTGGGCCATCTGATTGTGAGGAGCAGAGGGCCATTGATTTTACATCGGGGATTTCGGAGGATTAGGAATCAGGAGTTCGGGGTTCTCATCGACAAGTGCTTCCATAGCCCGAAACCCCGAAATGCGAAATCCCGATTTCGTGATTTCGCGAATTAAAGGTTTCACAGAAGCAACGTCTCTTTCTCGCGAAACACAGAATCACGAAAGTTCCCAGGAATTTGGCCCACGATCCTGGCGCCCGGTCAAAAAGGAAGCAGGTTTGAAAAAAAGGGCTAGCGCTCATCGCATAGCCAACATTTCGTTTTGTCAAGGGAATGATTGTGGCCGTCCATTTTGAAGCAAGTCTGATTGTCTATCTCAGCGGTCATTTCGCGATTTTGGGCATTGCGATATTGAAGCCAATATGGGGTGAAAACTACCGAAATGAGAAACCCTAAAACAGAATGTGGGACAAGCATGAGGTCATGGCCTGTAGTCACATGGGGCAGTTGAAAAGAGCCACGCCATAGGGGTCAAGAGAGTTTGTATTAGCAACAGAGGAAGGCAACATGGTTTTAAGGTGGCAAGTTTAACTCAACAATTCAGGAGCGCCACCTAAGAGCATTCATGGACGTTTGGGCTCATCCCGATCCCAATGAGGGTAGTTAATGAAGCCAAAGAAGGTGGTTGAAACCTCGTTTCGACCATAAATAGGAAGCATGGAAGCACTGGTCGTGGAGGCAGGTTGTCAGCCCAAGGTCACCCTGTCATGAATTTTACTGCAAAACCCATACTGTCTTAGATTTGTGTCTGACAAAGGAAAGCCTGTGCAGTTTGACAGAAGGAGAAGAAACACAAAGCTTTGAATGCAGGGGTCCAATTGTGTCCCTGGGGGACATTAGTAGTTCTAAGTATATATACTCAGTTTTTATATTTTGTAAGGGGTTGATGGTTGAGCTAAGCTCTCGATTGTAAAGTTTTAGTAAAGCCGTTGGTTCTCTGGTTATGTTATGTATTTGAGACTTCTTGTTTAATGAAAGTAAGTTTCCTTTCATCTCTTCGTAACGACTATATTACAACACTCGGGCATGGAAGATCCATTCGAGGGTTGTGATGTTGTTTTGATGTAGGTTTGATCACTGCAATATTTTCACCAGTTTTAATCAGTCTTTCGTGTTATCATTTCCCCCTCCTATGCTAAGTAGCTTGGAATTGGAGGATCCAGTTGGGCTGCTACAGTAGCATTGTGATGAAGGTTTGATTATCGTGTTGTTGTGGTTGTGTCATTTAGACATATCTTAGTGTATGAAGCTTTGGGTTTGAGAGGATCTCGCTCTTGAAGTTTTTCTTCCTTAGGTGGCTAGAAGACCTGATGTCCATAGTAGGCCCTCACATATCCTTACCAGTTCTTCCCCCTACTCACCCTTTACAAAAAATCACTGACTGAAGTTAGATCAAGACCTCACTTGTCTATGCATGCCAACCCAGTTTTCTGAGTTAAAACGATATAATATTAAGACTGTGTCCATTAGAACACCTTTAAATTTATTCATCGTGACATAAAACTGATGGGTATCAAGATTACCTCTGTTGCAATCCAGGGGTGACTTCTGGTGCTAACATTTCTAGCGCTGTTGTTGGGGACAAAATTGAAGATTTTCCCAGGGATTGAAAGACAAAGCTTACTAGTTCTGAAGGTGCATCATAACTTAGTACATCAAAGATTGCAACTATGCACCTGGCGAGTCCATTGAGGTGGATCTACCGACGAATCCACTATTTCAGCTGTGGCTTCTAGAAGCAGACACACGAGGTCTTCTCCACAACTTCCTTTAGAAACACCTGAAGCTGACCTTGAGAAAATTATCAGAAAGGGAAAGACCCTCCAAGAAGGTACTTCTGCTATTGAACCAGGTATTTCTGATAATCTTCACTATCCTTCTTTAGAAACTCCAATTTCTGCTTCTCATTCCCCTGTTATACCTTCTGTTGGAGTTTCCCGAACTTTGAATTTTGGGAGTGTTCCTGTTGAGTTTTCCCCTCCTGGTCTGGGATTGGAGGAAGAAATCCTTGTCACTCCTCTCTCTCCTAAAATTATACCGTGGTTTAGACCCAGTGCGTCTGAAGATTTTCCCACCTCGGGCTTTACCACTCCCCATCCTATTATCGTTGCTGCTACAGATGGGGGAACCTCTTTTTCTTCAGGCCCTTTGGCCTTTTCTTCGAATATTCTGTTGCTTCCCTTTCCTCCCGGAGGCTCAGTTCCAGTGTCCCTAGTTTGTACCCCTTCTCCTCCTAATTCTCCTCCACCTCATATCCCTATGGCAGGTGCTAATCCCCCTGGAAACAGGATGGATGCCATAGTGGCTGCAAGATACGCCCCTTTAGTCCTACCTCAACCAATGAATGTTCTCCCTGTTGGAGATTACCTAAAGTATATGCCCAAATTCACTGGATAGGAAGACATCACTGCTGAAGAACATCTTGCTGCTTTCTACAGTTATGCAAACAACCTGAACATTGAAAACGAAGATGTCTGGATGAGAGTTTTTTTTTAGAGCCTTGATGGTGAGGTTAGGAAATGGTTTAGGGGATTGACCCCTGGATTTATTGCTGGGATTGAAGCCTTAGATGATGTTTTCTTGAGGCAGTGGGGGGATACAAAATATTTTATGTATTATATCACAGAGTTTGGATCCCTAAAAAGAAAAGAGGGAGAATCTGTCTCTGATTTCTCCAAAAGATTCAACAAGAGGTATAATAAGATCATTGCTAAGATAAAGCCTACAGAAGCCTCTGGCAAAATCACTTATGCTAGTTCTTTTGACCCCGATTTCTGCCTCTTGCTTAGAGAGAGAAGATCTACTTCCTTGGAAAATATGCAAGATGTCGCCTTGGAAGTAGAATCCAATGTGTTGGCAGTTGACAGGCTCAGAAGTGAATCTGACAGAGACAAGGGATGAGGAAGATCTGAGGCCTCAACCTCTGGTTCTTCTGCATCTCACCCTCAAGTAGATAAATTAACCAAGATGGTGAAGTCCCTGTATGCAGAAATGGAGAAGACGAAATTTGAGGGGAAGCAAGGTTACAAGAATGTCTCAAATGATGATAATAGAGGCAACTTCAGAAGAATGAATAGCAATGCTCCTCAGATTATGCAAAGGGAACAAAGGGATAGAGATAGGAATGATCAAAGGATTCAAACCCCCCTTCAAAATAACCTGGTTGATGATCAGGAAAGGAAAGAAGAAGTGCTTGACCCTGAAATTCATTGTGTTGGAGACACCTCCCCTTTCCCCCATTTGACTCAATATGAATACAAGGAGTCCCTCCTGAATAGTCAAATAAATGAGCTGAGCAAGGGAGAAAAGGCCAATACCATTCCCAACAAATACAACCTCTGGTCCAAGAGGAAAATGGAGGAGTCTGGCATCCCTGCTCAACCTCCAAGAGCAGAGAAGTCTGCTAAGCATGCCGCAAATACCACCAAGGAAAAGAAAGCTCAGAATCCCTCACCAATATCCAAAGACCCCGTCCCAGAGGTGAGGGAAATTATGAAGTCCCCTTCCTGCTTTAACTTTGAGCATGAAATTCAAAAGATCAGAATTCTTGTGCCCCTTTCAGAGATAGTTAAACATGAATATTTCAAAATATCCTTCTCTAAGTTATTGCAGTCCGAGCCATCCTGCCATCCCATAGAGTCAATGAATCTCTAAGATGAAAATCCAACAATCATCCTAGGCCCTATGATAGAAAACATGGATGATTCATCCCCTCCCTTCTATACCTCACTAAACATACATGACAAGGTACTGCACAACTGTCTGATGGATTCAGGGGCCTCTCATAATTTCATGCCCAAAACTGTCATGGAAGAACTCGGGTTAGAAATTACAAAATCTTATCATGATTTGTATTCTTTCGACTCGAGGAGGGCGCAATGTCTTGGGGTCATCAAAGACATGGTGGTGACTCTTTTCCAACTGCCCATGAAATGTGTAGTCATGGATATCGTGGTGGCTGATGTTCCTCCCAAGTTTGGCATGTTGTTGTCAAGATCTTAGATAAAAAGACTTGGGAGAACCTTGCAGATGAACCTTACATATGCTACCATTCCATTCTTTGGAGGGGATCATAGGAGACTGTACATAGAAGCTCAGTTGGCCTACATCGTCAGTGATGAAGACGATCCCACCAATCATCCTATCTTTTCCTTTGATACTAATTTGGGTTCCAGTCTGTTGCAGCTCACTAATGCTCCTGAGCCCCCTCTTGAGATCAGAAAGCCTATTTCCGTCTGTGAAGATTCTCCTCTAATTACCTCTGTTTGGAAAATGTTCTTTGATGGAGCTTCTTCTAAAGAAGGTGCTGGTGCTAGGGTAGTTTTTGTTTCCCTTGCTCAGGAAACCATATCTTTGTCATACAAATTAGAATTTGAAGCTACCAATAATGTGGCAGAGTATGAAGCTCTTGTTTTGGGCTTAAGGGATGAAAATAACACGAGTATTGAAGAGATATCTGTGTCTGGAGATGTTGAACTGATTATCCAGCAGATCAGAAACATTTATCAGGCCAAACACCCTCGGCTTAGGAGTTACAGAAATGAAGTATGGGACCTCATTGACAATTTTTACCTAGCTTTCAACATATCATTTATTCCAAGAGGAGAGAACACTGTGGTTGATTCTTTGGCTGTTTCGGCAAGCAATTTTAGAGTTCCTCTGCCACCTAAACTTAGGTACAATGTAGAAATGAAATATAGACCCTCTATACTTGGCAATGTCAAGCATTGAAAAGTGTTTGAGGATGATCTTGAAATCAAAAGATTCCTGGAGACTGTTGATGATTTTTTAGCATTACATATTGATCAAGATCCTGATTCCGAAATAAATCCTCATACTGGTGCGTTTTTGAACAAAATTGTTGACCATCATATTGTTCAGTTTCCCAACAATCACATTCCAAAAGAATTGGTTCCTTTGGAAAGATTATTTGACAAAAATGATGTGGCAGCGAAGGGTAAAATCTCAAATGATGATGTTGATGCAACGAAGTGCAACATTGGCACAAAGAAGGAGCCAAAGTTTGCAAATTGTTAAGCATCTTGACAAGAAAGCAGAGGGCCGAGTATGCTGAGTTACTAAAGGAATTTCCTGATATATTTGCTTGGACCTATGAATACCTTAGAACATATGACATAGTTGTCATTGAGCATAAGATTCCATTGAAAGAGGAGCCAAACCATTTAGGCATAAATTAAGAAAGATAAACCCTATGTCGCTGCCTATTATGGAAAGAGAGGTAAAGAAGCTACTAGATGCCCAAATCATCGTTCCCTTGAGATATTCAGAGCAGGTGGCCAACCTAGTCCCGGTAAGGAAGAAGAGTGGGGAAATAAGACTTTGTTTCGATTTCAGAAACCTGAACAGTAGCTCAAAGAAAGACAACTACCCCTTGTCGAAAATGGAACACATATTACAAAGGGTAACTGGTGCATCAAGGATATCCATGATTGATGGATTTTCGGGCTACAATCATATCTCGGTCCTTCCTGAGGACAGAGAAAAAATGACCTTCACCACTCCTTGGGGTATGTTAATGTATGCCAAAATTCCCTTTGGATTGATGAACGCAAGGGCGACCTTTCAGCGAGCCATGGACATATCTTTCATTGGAGAAAAGGACAAGTTCATGGTCATCTATCTGGATGACATTACAGTTTTCTCTAGGTCTAATCGAGATCATTGTGATCATTTGAGAAGGGTGTTCCTAAAATGCAGAAAGTTTGGTCTCTCCTTAAATCCCAAAAAATCTATGTTTTCCATGAAGGAAGGAAAGTTGTTGGGCCACATAGTATCAGCCGAAGGAGTCAGTATTGATCCCAATTGAAGGAGTCAGGATTGATCCCAGCCGAAGGAGTCGGGATTGATCCCAGCCGAGTTGAAGCAATTCAAACCTTGTCACTCCCAAGATCTAGGAAGGAAGTCCAATCTTTCCTGGGAAAAATTAATTTTCTGAGGAGGTTTGTTTCCAATTTTTCCGAGATGGTAAAGCTTATAACGACCATGTTGAAGAAGGGAAATGAAGTTAAATGGACTATTGAGTCTCAAAATTCCTTTGATCTGATAAAGAAGGCCTTGACTGAGGCACTCTTTCTTATCAGTCCTGATTACTCAAAGGATTTCCTTATTTTCTCATTTGCTTCATTTGACAGTGTAGCGCCTGTTCTGTTATAGAGGAATGCTGAAGGGTTGGAGAAACCCATCTCCTTTTTCAGTCGGACATTGAGAGATGCTGGGGGTAAAATATGACATGATGGAAAAGTAGGCCTACGCTTTGGTTAAATCTCTCAAGGCTTTCAGAGTCTATGTCCTGCATTCGAAAATCACTGCACATGTCCCTTCAACTGCCATGAAGGAAATTCTCATTCAGCTAGACATAGATGGAAAGAGGAGCCAATGGATTGCCAAAATCCGCAAATTTGACTTGGAGATAAATCCCACCAAATTGATTAAAGGTCAAGGTTTAGATAGACTGCTGGCTGAATCTAATTGCAAATCTTTGGGGATAAGCTTCATCAACGAATGCTTAGAAAATCAACAGGTTGAACCATATGATACAAATGCTCAGGAAGACCCTCCATTAGCAGGATTCCCTTGGTACAAGGATGTCATATATTTTCTACAAGAGTTGTGCACCCCCCCCGATGGCATGCAAAGGAACAAGGCGAGAACTTTAAAGATAAAAGCAATTAAATACTGCCTTGTCAATAAAAAAATATATTGGAAAGACCCCCTGGGGGTACTTCTGAGATGTTTAGACTCACACGAAGCACAAAGGATGGCCCATAATATTCTCAGGGCTGGTTATTTCTGGCCCACTCTGTTCACTGATGTTTGCACAAAAGTTAGAGCCTATGCTAAATGTAAAAAATTCTCAGTAAAGCAATAGCTAAAGCCCCTGCCATTGAACCTTGTGGTTGCTTCAGGGCCCTTCCAGCATTGGGGCCTATACTTCATTGGGGAGATTCATCCTGCATCCAATGGTCAACATAGATAGATCTTGATGGCCAAAGATTATTTTACCAAGTGGATTGATCTGAAAATAGAAGGCAGACTTGTAATGCTATGCAAGCACCCTCTACTTCATTAAAATAAACTTTACAGGACCTTGCTTCTTGTGTTAAAATATGCAAGATGATTTATGTGTTAAGTTCATGCTTCTTCTTTTCAATGTTCATGTGTGAGGAAATGTTCTTTTAAAAGGTTAAATATGTGCTTTAAACAAATACACATCAACATCACTTGCAACAAATAACCCATCAAACTCACAACAATAACAAGATGATAAAGGAGTTCACCCCTCTCTAGGCTACATCTCCTTGAGCCTCCTTCAATGGACTAGGCTCTTTGGGATTAGTTTGTCAAATATTCTTTTACAAGCTACTGCTCAAATCCAATGGAAATACTGACTGTACCATTGGGTTCAGAATACATAAAAACCCCAAAATGACTAATAAAACTCTAAAAACAGATAATGGCTCATTCGGGCATGACCTCTTCTACATGTGGCCTTAAGCTTCCCTCAACTTCTCTTTGGCAAAAACACCTGTAAAAGTCCTCAAATGGATCTGAAACCTATCCCAAAATGTTCAGAGCATATTAATTAGCCAAAAATGATTATTCAATCACAGAAAACAAACATAGGCTCATCTGAGAAAGACCTCAAACAATGAGGGCTTCAAGCTCCCTAGAGCTTCCTGAAACTTCAATGGTTAAAAACCTGCAAAAGAAGTCTTCAAATGGCTATGAAATAAGTGCCAATGGATTCAGAATGTCCAAAAACCCCTAGCTGGGCTTTTTCGGCACCTCATTTGGCCAAAAGATGAAGAAGTTAGGCCTCCTGCCATTTTCCTCCTTCAAGCTTGTTGTCCCTGGTTCGCCAAAACACACCTGCGAGTGAGTAACCTGGATTCTGGGCGTTTCCCATGCCTAAACCCAACACCCACGTGCATCTCCACAAAATGCACCAATTTGTCGAAAAGTTAGGGAACTAAGCCCCCAAATCCCGGAGGTGTTGGGCGCATGGGGGCCATGTGGCCACGTCCCAGCGCAAAGTTAGGCACCCGTACCAAAGTTAAACCTGGGCATGACATGTGGCGGGCGGATGTGTTAACTGTTTGAAAACCCAAACTAAAACCGCGTGCTTCGTGTGGTCACATGGCATAGTACATAAGACCGTGCGCAATAAACAAAGGGTTGTTTGCAATACAGGCTCCGTATACAATGTGGTGGTCACATATATAAAAGCATGCGATCGGGGGTCCATTCAAAACACAAAGCTCCAGCGCGAATAGCATGGTCACATGTAATATGTCCACGAGATAACCGTTAAAAACAAATACAAATTCCCGCCATAGCTCCGCGCGCTCTATGTGTAAAGTGGTGGTCATATATCAATACATGCGACCGGGGTTGGGGCTATGCCCCAGCCCAGACGCGCCCCAAATATTAATCCAATGAAATTCAAATGTAATTAAACCCATTGTATAAACAAGCACCACCGTGTGGGCTAGTGGTAGCCCACACACTACCAAAGAGCGGTGCCAAAAGGGGAGGTCCGGGGTTCGACCCCCATGGACTCCATAAAATTTTGATTAACAAACCATAGCCAAAAACGAGGTGCCATGTGGCAGCCCATGACTGGGCCACATGGCACCTCATAATTTTTCAAAACCATGCCACGTGTCACAATGTGATTCGTCAAAACTATGCAAATTCAGAAATGACACATCAGCGTATGCTAACTCAGCTCTGCCACATCACCTTTGCCACGTTAGCGTATGATCATGCCACGTCAACATCCGTACGCACTGTACGAACTACACAGTCAACGTTCCCTTTTGTTTTTATCTATTTGATGATTCGAACAGATCGCGATATCTCTTGCTCCCGATGTCCGTTTGAGACGAAACAAATTGCGTTGGGTTTGTGATGATGAGGGCTACGCTCTCGTTCGTTTTGAGGCAATTCAGAGAACGTTCATTTTTGAGCTAAAATTTGACCCCTGGTCCAGATTTTGATCACACCTTCCCACTGAAAGGCTTTTGGACCCACAAAAGCTTATGATTATCTGTCTAAGATTCAATACTCCGCTTTCAAGTTTTATTAATTGATTCTTCTTGAAAAGTATTTTCGACAATCACCTAGATACTTTGACATGCCTTGCACTGCAACTGACTATGTCCCTCAACCACTGTTCTCTCGCTGCCGCTGACCCACTGTTCTCTTTGTGCTTAGAAGACTGCCAACTTTCCCACTGAGAATCAAGTCCCTCTTGTGAACTCTTTGACGTCAACACAATCCGCTCTAAAATGGCTACAAAAACTTTCCTGCAACATCTTGTCACAAGCCAAGAAAACCATCAATCTTGAAAACAAATTGATACAAGACTGAAAATAATGCCAACCAAGTCTTTTTCTCTTCAAGCAAATGGTCGCATCTTGTACTTCATCAAAGCACATGGTGTTTTCCTGCATCTTGGTGTACTCAAAATCAACTTACAAGCCAACAAACACTATCGACTAAACATAAGTCGAAAAAACATGATCGACACAACATAGTCGTCAAGACAACTTCGACACAAGTCGAAACTCATTTGAAACATATCAACCTTCCCAATATGACAAGTCGACAAACATTTCACACAATCATGAATCAATCATGAATCATTCATGATGAACCATCACCAGGTTTACTGCTTACACATACACAAAAACAAATGCATGTGCATGATTTCTTCTACTCTCCTTCCAGTACAAACATAAGTACATAAAACTGAAACATGTGGGTACATAAGAGCTGAATATGAAAAATATATATGTCTGTAACAAATGAGCATCATACCCCTCTTTTACATCCTTCTGACGAAGTTGTATAACACAAGAATGCATTCAAAAGAAATGCATTCACATGCAAACTTGTTTCTTACAAGTTATAATAAACTGCTGCAACTTGTCAAACTTCAACAAAAATGAATAGGTAAGGCTGTAATGTGCATCTACAACAGAAAAATGCAAGCCTTACTTACTCAAGAAATCCAACCATTTCTTACCAAGCCAACTCAAAGGTGAATTCTTCTGTTGAAAGTTGTCTTCTTGTAAATCATTTTGACTCACATCAATGATGGAATCTCCTCTTCCATTCTTTCCAATCTCTTTATCCATCTGCTTCTTATGATGTGGATGAGTGGTTGGATGCAATGTCCAACATTGGTCAATGAGATGACCCCTCTTCTAACAATGAGTGCAAATCTTTTGCATGCTCTTTTCAAGTTGCCTTTGATTGTAAAGTTTCCTGAAAGTGGTCAATCTTTTCCAACATTTTGAAACATGATGGTTATATAAACCAAAATATGTACATGGACTTTTTCTTCCATTTTTACATGCAAATTTATCATGCTTAACATAATAAAAAACAACTGAATGATAAGCATAATTATACCTTGAACATTCACCTTTATCGCCTCTTTGAGGAGGTGGATTTGAAGAGTTACAAGCTCTCCTTTGAAGACCAACAACAGTGTTCTTGTCCACATGGTTGTCATAACTCTCTTGTTTCACACATTTGCATTCATCTTGAACATAAGCCTTGCATGTTGGAGGGATTGAACTTTCAACAAAAGTTCTTGAACTTTCACCTTTATAGCCTTCTTGAGGAGGTGAACTTGAAACAAAAT
>JZKD02S0944453.1:625452-661761 GCA_000966675.3 Picea glauca | reverse complement strand
AAAAAACACCTGTAAAAGTCCTCAAATGGATCTGAAACCTATCCCAAAATGTTCAGAGCATATTAATTAGCCAAAAATGATTATTCAATCACAGAAAACAAACATAGGCTCATCTAAGCAAGACCTCAAACAATAAGGGCTTCAAGCTCCCTAGAGCTTCCTGAAACTTCAATGGTTAAAAACCTGCAAAATAAGTCTTCAAATGGCTGTGAAAGTAGTGCCAATGGATTCAGAACGTCCAAAAACCCCTAGCTGGGCTTTTTCGGCACCTCATTTGGCCAAAAGATGAAGAAGTTAGGCCTCCTGCCATTTTCCTCCTTCAAGCTTGTTGTCCCTGGTTCGCCAAAACGCACCTGTGTGTGAGTAACCTGGCTTCTGGGCATTTCCTGTGCCTAAACCCAACACTCGCGTGCATCTCCACAAAATGTGCCAATTTGTCGAACAATTAGGGAACTAAGCCCCCAAATCCCAGAGGTGTTGGGCGCACGGGGGCCATGTGGCCACGTCCCAGCACAAAGTTAGGCACCCGTACCAAAGTTAAACCTGGGCGTGACATGTGGCGGGCGGATGTGTTAACCGTTTGAAAACCCAAACTAAAACTGCGCGCTTCATGTGGTCACATGGCATAGTACATAAGACCACGCATAATAAACAAAGGGTTGTTTGCAATACATGCTCCGTATACAATGTGGTGGTCACATATATAAAAGCATGCAACCGGGGGTCCATTCAAAACACAAAGCTCCCTCGCAAATGGCATGGTCACATGTAATACGTCCACAGGCTTACCGTTAAAAACAAATACAAATTCCCTCCATAGCTCCGCGCACTCTATGTGTAAAGTGGTGGTCATATATCAATACATGCCACCGGGGCTGGGGCTATGCCCCAGCCCGGACGCGCCCCAAATCTTAATCCAATGAAATTCAAATGTAATTAAACCCATTGTATAAACAAGCACCACCGTCTGGGCTAGTCGTAGCCCACACACTACCAAAGCGCGGCGCCAAAAGGGGAGGTCCGAGGTTTGACCCCCACGGACTCCATAAAATTTTGATTAACAAACCATAGCCAAAAATGGGGTGCCACGTGGCAGCCCATGACTGGGCCACGTGGCACCTCATAATTTGCCAAAACCATGCCACGTGTCACAATGTGATTTGTCAAAACTATGCCAATTCAGAAATGACACATCAACATATGCCAACTCAGCTCTGCCACGTCACCTCTGCCACGTCAGCGTACGATCATGCCACGTCAGCATCCGTACGGACTGTATAGACTGCACAGTCAGCGTCCCCTTTTTTTTTACCTGTTTGATGATTCGAACAGATCGTGATATCTCTCGCTCCTGATGCCCGTTTGAGACGAAATGAATTGTGTTAGGTTCATGATGATGAGAGCTATGCTCTCGTTCATTTTGAGGCAATTCTGAGAATGTTGATTTTTGAGCTAAAATTTGACCCCTGGTCCAGATTTTGATCATGGATAGAAGCAAGGAGTGCTTCCCACAAGGTAATCATCAGCTTCCTGGAGGATATCATAGCAAGGTTTGGCTATCCGAGCAGAATTTTCACTGATAACGCTGCATCTTTCAAAGCTGAACCATTGATCCAATTCTATGAGAAGTTCAGAATTGTGCTGATCCACTCTACCCCCTACTATCTGCAAGGAAATGGATTAGCAGAGTCCCCTAACAAAAGCCTCATCAAGATCATCAAAAGACTGCTAGAGGACAACAAGAAAGCATGGGATTCAAAGCTCAAATTTTCTTTGTGGGCTGATAGAGTGACAGCTAAACAGTCCCTGGGCATGTCTCCTTTCCTTCTTGTATATGGGACTGAAGAAATTTTTCCTTCTCAGCTCACCTTTCTAGTAGAAAAGTTCTTCCAAGAATGACAAGAAGAGCTCGATGATATGATCAGGAGGATTCATCAGCTAGTAGAAGTACAATAGACTAGAGAGAAAGTGATGGACAGAGCACATGACCGTCAACAGACAATCAAGCAAGCCTTTATCAGAGAGAGCAGAAAAGAGGATTTTTGGCTGGGAGAGCTAGTGCTCAAATGGGATGCACCCAGATAGGACAAGGGAAAGCATGGAAAATTTGAGGCCCTTTGGATTGGGCCCTTCAATATTAATGATACACTTCCCAATAATACTTATAGGTTGCAGAATCTGGAGGGTGGTGAAGTTCTTGTTGGCCCTATAAATGGGCATTTCTTGATTTTTTTTTTTAAAGTTGCAGTTGACGTCCCACCATTGTTAATATCGTTCATGTTTTATGTTTATTCTTATTATAGGAGACTCCATAACCCAAATAAAGGCGCTAGAGTTGCGCGTTCTTGGAATCTCGCAGGGAGCATGCCATCCCCAGTGGAGCCAAATGTTAGCGATTAATGCTGTCATGTTCTTGTGGATGGTGGTTTTGGCCTAGGTCTGTTCATTTTCCTGTCTTTTCCCCCTTTGTGCAGACACAACCATAGATTTTTCCTCCCAGCGTATATTTTCCTTTGTTGTTTCCCTTCATCCTTTGGTCAACTGGTTTTCCTTGTCGAAATATGCCTAAGAGATATCAACCCTGAGCTTTTCTGTTCCCGCTATGGCTAATTACTTCTCTTTTTGTCTCTATTACCGAGTCTTTTTTTTTCCCAAGTCCTAGCCGTGTCGTCCAAGTCTTCATTATTACAGGCCGCAACAATGAGAGTAGTCTTATATGGAATCAATCGAGCGTGGGAATCAAGATTTCAAATGTTGAGAGGTTATACAACAAGGATTGCGAAATCCTGATTTGCGAAGGGAAAACCTGGGTCGTCCGATTGTGAGGAGCAGAGGGTCATTGATTTGACATCAACGATTTCGGAGGATCGAGAATTGAGAGTTCGGGGTTCTTGTCGACAAGTGCATCCATAGCCCAAAACCTCAAAATGCGAAATCCCAATTTCGTGATTTCGCAAATCGGAGGTTTCACAGGAGCAACATCTCTTTCTCCCGAAACGTGGTATCGTGAAAGCCCCGGGAATTGGGCCCACGATCCTAGCGCCCGGTCAAAAAGGAAGTAGGTCCAGGAAAAGGGGCTAGCGTTCATCGCATAACCAAAATTTTGTTTTGTCAAGGGAACGATCGTGGCCGTCCATTTTGAAGCAAGTCTGACCGCCAATCTTAGCGGTCGATTCACGATTTCAGGCATTGCGATATTAAAGCCAAGATGGGGGTGAAAACTACCGAAATGAGAAACCCTGAAACATAATGCGAGACAAGCATGAGGTCATGGCCCACAGTCACATGGGTTGGTTTAAAAGAGCTATGCCAAATGGGTCGAGAGCGTTTGTATTAGCAGTAGAGGAAGGCAACATGGTTTCAAGGTGCCAAGTTTAACTCAGCAAGTCAGGAGCACTGCCTAAGAGAATTCATGGATGTCTGGGATCATCTCAATCCCAATGTTGGCAGTTAGTGAAGCCGAAGAAGGTGGTTGAAACCTTGTTTCAACCATAAATAGGAAGCATGGAAGCACCGGTCATGGAGGCGGGTTGTCAGCCCAAGGCCACCCTGTCATGAATTTTCCTGCAAAACCCATACTATCTTAGATTTGTGTCTGACAAAGGAAAGCCTGTGCAGTCTGACAGAAGGAGAAGAAACACAAAGGTTTGAATGCAGGGGTCCAATTGCGTCCCTGGGGGACATTAGCAGTTTTTAGTATATATACTTAGTTTTTATATTTTGTAAGGGATCGATGGTTGAGTTGAGCTCCCGATTGTAAAGTTTTAGTAAATCCACTGGTTCTCTGGTTATGTTATGTATTTGAGACTTCTTGTTTAATGACAATCGGTTTCCTTTCATCTCTTCGTAACGACTGTATTAGAACACTCGTGCATGGAATATCCAGTCGAGGGTTGTGATGTTGTTTTGATGTAGGTTTGATCACTGCAATATTTTCACTAGTTTTAGTCAGTCTTTCGTGTTATCTTTTCCCCCTCCTATACTGAGTAGCTCGGATTTGGAGGATCTAGTCAGGCTGCTATAGTAGCATTGTGATGAAGGTTTGATCATCGTGCTATTGTGGTTGTGTCGTTTAGACATATCTTAGTGTCTGAAGCTTTGGGTTTGAGAGGATCTCGCTCTTGAAGTTTTTCTTCCTTAGGTGGCTAGAAGACCTAATGTCCATAGCAGGCCCTCACATCTCCTCAACAGTTCTTCCCCCTATTCACCCTTTACAACAAATTACTGACTGAAGTTAGACCAAGACCTCACTTGTCTATGCATGCTAACCTAGTTTTATGAGTTAAAACGATATAATCTTGAGACTGTGTCCATCAGACCACCTTTAAATTTATTCATTGTGGCATAAAACTGATGGGTATCAGGCTTACCTCTATTGCAATCCAAGGGTGACTTATGGTGCTAACATAGATGACAATCATCTCTAACACTAGTGATAGTCTCCATGGAAGTTATAACAATGTCATCCAATAGAACAAAACTATCTCTATCCATAGTAGTACACAACTACTACCCAGTGGTACACAACCACTCTTAGTAGCACACAACTACTAACCAATGACACACAATCACTACCAGTGGATCACATCCACCACATTAGCATACAACTACTGTCTAGAGATATACAATCTCCAAAACATTCATATCATTTGATATCAACCTATATAAAACGATATCATGATATAAATTGAGTCATCTGGGCCATTCTTCCACTCACATCTGTGAGATCTGGAAGAGCATCTTCCCTCAGAAAGTAAAGCATAAGCCATGGGCTATTTGGACTATTCTTCTCAAGCATATAAGAATAATTGCCCCTGATTTCTGAACCTTGACCATTCACCTAACTGGGCCATTCTTTCGACACTAATCATATTGCAACCTAGAGAGAATGAGTCCACCCTAGGGAATGCCCATCCATGATTGTTGAACCTAGACCATTCACCTAAATAAGCCATTCATCCAGCATTAATCACAATGAAACTTGGAAAGAATGAGTCTGCCCTAGGGAATGACTATCCAGGCCATTTCCTATGGAAATTACTGTCCTGCACCAACCTCCAAAATGGACCATTCTTCGAAACTTCTCACAACTGTGAAGTTTGAAAGAATGACTTCTTGGTGAGGCAGACCATTTTAATTGACCATTACTCAGAGTGAATGCCAAGAAGAATGATTGTCCTAGACCATTCTTGCACACCAGAGACAAGGGGAATCATTGTCTATGGTACATCAATAATCTATCAGACCATTTTCATTACGAAAATGACTGTCCAATCTGGACCATTTTCCGAACTAGAAAATGCTAGTCTGTTAGAAATCTCGAACCACTTTCCGAACTGGAAAGGAACTGCTCATCCTGGACCATTTTCCGAACTAGAAATTGACTGTTCATAAATCAATAACATATCAGGGTTCCCTCCTGTTGACCGCCCGTTCAGCCAGGGGTCAACTCACGTGCCGTGAAGATGCATCACCATATGCATATTTGATGAAGACAATTATGGTTCTACTTGGGTATCTGATTACCCAACACAAAATTTTGTAAACGGAATTTCCGCACCCCTGTGTGGGTTAATAATGTAATAAGTCTGCATGGATCATACTTAGGTCAGGTACCTTGGGTGTTGTCATCAGGGGAGTTCCTTTCATCAAGGGTTTTTTATCCTCAGGTTGTCGACCAGACAAGCTCCTGACCGACTTCCCTTGAGTTTTTCCCTCCACATGACTTCCTCCAAAGTGGTGGAAGGTGCTCTGATGGTCTCATTTCTTTGGTAACCTTTTAGGAATATTGTAAATGACCATGCAAGACAGTGTAGAAAGTTTCGCAGAATTTCGTCGAGTCTAGATAAGTTTTTTTTAATTAATTAAATTTTTAATAATTTAATTAATTAATTAATTTTTGAGCTTATATTGTAAAAACTGGATCTTTGGGCTTTTGATAGGGGTATTTGTGCTCAAAAGAAATGGAATAGCACCCCCTACACCCATAGACCAAGTTTCATCTCAGTCGTACTAAGTTTACTATGTCTTAGTCCACTTAGAGTCAGTCTAGGGCAAAACAACAATTTTAATTGCTAAGATGACATTAGTAAAATGTCATAAAACATTGTAATTTTTGAGTTAGTGAGTGAGTGTAAGGGGGAAAGTGGCAAGTTATACCCTCCTAACCTACCCAAACCCATCCTAACCTTTTCCCAACTTAATTCAACCTCTTTACTCACTCCCATAACCTTCTAAAGTTTGCCCTAAGGGGAAAAACGACCCATAACTAACTAAATCCCCCAAATCTTGCCTTGAGAATTGGAAAAGACACTCCACACATGTGGAGCGCCCCTCTAGACTTACCAAAACCCTAGACCTACCAAAACCCTAACCCAAAACCTAACTCTCCTCTCCCTAGCTCACGCCCCTCCTCTAAAGTGCACCCCCTTTGGTTGGAACCACACTCCAACTCACCCAAACTCACCCCACTTGCTATTCTTAGCATGTGGGTCCTCCTCAAGTGACTAGTGCACCCTTTTTGGATGGTTATTCAACCTATCCAACACTTACACCTCACCCTCTCATCATTGCATGACTAAAACCCTAGCTTGGGCGCCCCTCTCTTAGAGATGTGTGCTCTAGCTCTTGAACCAACACTTGGATTTCATCCAAGCCTCTTCTCTTAACCTCTAGAGGTATAAAGAGAAGCCTTCACCTCACTTTTTCCTTACCATTCTTTGATCTATTGTTATGCTACCGAAATCATGCCATCTTCTTGCTTCTTGCCAACTTCCACTCACTCATTTTCTCTAGAGATTCTTGGAGCAATTAGTTTCCCAAGGCTCTCACATTTTGGATGGAATAAAGAAAGCTTTGGAGGACATTTGGATTATTAAGATTAGTCTTGTGATCAAATCATATGAGGTGATCTTGTTCCTTGCTCATTTTGTGATTTTATATGCTAGCATTCTTTGGTAAATTAGTTTATTGAAGTAAATCAAATATACATTAGTGTTGATGATTTATGTATTGATTGATTAGATAGGGTTATGAATTAGTTCAAACTTTTATACTAATCATCATACTATGCTGCTATAGATTTACATTGTGTTTGAGTTGCAGATTTGTCTTACATGTTAGGGTTTGGAAGAGACTTTAGAGCAGATTTCAACCTTGACTTGCACAAACTCCTTGCTATTCTTTTACATCTGATATATTGCTATCATTCCATATCATTTTCTGTAGCTTTCTAACTCTTAGATAGGTCAAAATATTGAGTTTTTTACATCATATTACTTTGTTGGAAATTTTCTGTGTATACACAGAAAATTTCTGTAACAAAACTTGGTGTTTTTGCAGCATTTCCAACAAGCTTTTGCTTGTTGTTTTTGTAGGACAACGATATATTTTGAAAGTATAAGCTGCATACAAACACCTAGGAAGCTTCCCAAACACTCTTCTTTGGTTTGGGTAACATCTCTCCTCTTTTCTCTTTCCTTTTTCTAAGTTTTCTGCAATATTTCTAAGTCTTTTGGGCCCTAAGATGCATCTAACTTATAGTAGCTATTCTTTTGTTCATATAACTATTAGTTTAGCTTCTATTTCATTTTGTTGTTGTATCATTAAGCTACCCTCTTTGGTCAAAATCGGGAGGCTTTCCACCACCTTGACCATTGTAGTGGTGTTTCCTTTTCAAGTTCTTTCATTTCTGTTCATAAAATAAATCTAATGTATGTTGACAATGCTAAGATAGTTCTTGCTTGAGCAGTAAGCCAGTAGCCTGTCTAGTCTCTTCATGTATGTGAAGGACATAAGACTAAATGCCCTGCTTTCCTGTTCAAGTTTATCTTAGTAGTGTTAACCTCACTTTCCGGCACCTTGGGGGAGTCATCCCCAAAATCGCCTCGGCTTAAGGGAAATTAACTTGTGGTGATCTTAATGCTTATAAGTTGATATATCTTAGATAAGTTTTCATTCACAAGTTTACTTCTTTCACAATCTTTCATATGCTCTTACATCTCATGATATATGGTTAGATAACTTGGATATGTGGTTAATGCTTTAGATCTTTTACTTTTGAGTTATTTGGCTAATCTTTAGATGCATATGAAGTGATGATGTTCTATAAGTCTCTCATTAGTTGCTAAGTTTCATTCGTCTTTTAAAGATGTTTCACTTTCACAACTTAGCATAGCTTATATGTGGTGATGGTTAATCTTTTGAGCACATTTTGAAGTATCTTAAGCTCACGGCCTAGTCACCTAAAAGCTCACGGCCCACTACACATTAAATGGTCACGACCTAGTACATATTTGAGGCATTTACTCGCATCTTTCAATTGTTATAAGCAGACGTCTCACACACACTCATTGAAGCTCACGGCCTAAGTGTTCATTTCAAGCATATCACATACTTTATCTTATGGTTTGATGCTTCACATATTAAAGGCATAATTGCTCATGGCCTCATTTATTTCTTAAGCTCTCACACTCTAAACATATTTCAAGAACATTTCATTAATCATCCATCACATGCTTATGGTCTAAAACTTTTGAGTGCTTAGGCTTTATCTTTCTTTTCAATTGATAGTATCATTACATGGTTCATGGTTCATGGTTTATGACATAATATCTTACGAAGTTCCTTTCATGTGATGATGTTTTAAATGGTTTAACATTGTGCTATCGTTTCCATATATCTTTACATGTTGATTGTGGTATAATTACACATTTTCAAGCATTCGAATTTACATACATTTCGCTCACGGCCATACGCTAAAAAGCTAAAATAAAAGTGCCTAAAACTCATTAAAAATACACCCAACACACCTAAAGACCCACCCAAGGGTCCTAATAACTCTTAGCAACATTTTAGGGGTCTTAATCATCTCCCTCCACCATCTAAAATGGGTTTGAAGGACAGTGCGGCGGTAGTGGCGGGGGACCGTCCCGTGGTTTTGTTGGGGATATCCTGCGACAAGACTACTTCTTACTAGGTGCGGGCTGACTTTGGAAGCTAGGGTAGGGACTCGTAGCCCTACTATCTTGAGCACCGAGCAGTTATTTGGTGGAGGCAGAAGTTTGGGACACACATCTAGCTTAGGGGGTGGGAAATTAAGATTCTTAAGAAAGAACACTTAGTTGCATAGATCACTTGTATATGTTTGGGGGGAATTAGATGTATTGATAGGCAAACATAACTTGTGAATATCTATTTGCTATATCTATCTTTTGCAACTATATGTCTTTATCTTTCATGTTGGTGTGAAACATTGGATTATTATCTTGAATATCTTGTTGATTAATTATCTTTGTGGTGTGGATTAAGTAAGTGATTGAGTATCCCACTTGGGGAGGCATCGCTTGCTATGATCCTTGAGTGCTTGTGTGATTGTAGCCAATGAAGGCAGTCCAATAGAGTAAGTGCTATTGGGGCATGCTTGGAAAACTTTGAACACTTACATTTGTGTATCTTGTATTTGATTTGTACATCTTTTGTATATCTTGTAATTGTTGTAACACTTTGTAATTATTTGTAAGATAAAGTAATCTTTGTTCCGGGTAGTTTACTTGATTTAATTGTAAGACTTTTGTAAAGAACCACCCTCAAACATAGTTGACCCCATAGCCCAACATTAGGCACTAGTCTTTAGTTGACTTAGGGAAAGGGTTGACTCTCATCTAGACTTAGACTTGCACTTGCATTGTTGCTTGTCATCATAGGCTAGTTTTCCCTTTGGCCTATAACAAAATAAAACTAACTCCTAGAACACTTAACTCTAAAATTAACTTAGCAACTAGGGACAACCCTCCTTGGCTTCCCTAGGAGTAAGCCTAGACGGAAGAGGTTCCGGTCAAGGTGACAGTGTGGACTTGGAGCCTAGACATTGTGTCTCCGAGGGCACACTAAGTGAGCAGGACTTAGCTCACGTTAGCAAGTGTGCATTAGGATGGAAACACCTCCCAACCTGGGAGTAATAACTTCCTTTTCCAATAAGGAAGTCGTCTCCACGAACCCCAACTTGTCTCTTAAGTATGCAAACTTTTCATCTTGGACAAAGGATTTACCAAAATATCTTTTATCTGCTCATCTGTGGAGATAAACTGGAGAACCACTTCTCTCTTCTGGACTTTAGAACAGAGAATATAATGCTTGATCTCAATGTACTTCGACATGTCATGGAACACCAGTTTCTCTGAAAGCTTCACATAGCTCTGATCATTACAATGTATCATGGTCAAATTCAACACTTGATTAGATGATCCATAAATCAACTTATTTCTTATGTACAAGCATCACAAGCTGCAATATACTATGCTCTTGTAGTGTTGATTGCAACAGGCTTATGTTTCCTTCTAGCTCATGACATTGTGGAAAAGATCAAACTAAAACATATCCAAGTAGCATTCCTTCTGTCATATGTACTCCCTTCCCAATTTGAATCGATAAATTCATGCAGTTGTATGTCATAATTTAAACATCCCACAAAACAAATATTTGGCTGAGTATTCTCCAAATACATTAACGAGTCAATCAATTGTCAATACAAAGACGAGTCTATTGGATTAGAGTCACTTCAACTTCTTCAGATCTGTTATCATGGGAGTTAGCCATGGATTTGCAATCCATCATCCCAGACTTTTGAGTAACCATTATGATACACTTTCTTTGTCATATGAAGTTTTCTCCATGCTTCTACTATATATGAGATACTCTGCATCAAGTTTATTGAATCCATACAAGGTCTTCTTCCATTTGCATACATGCATCTCTTTCTGGTATAAGCTTCGTTCTCAATTTTCTTTATTGGGAAGAATAGTCTTTTACATGTAAATTTCAATCCATGGATACTGCAAGAGGTATATGTAGTTTACTGGAACAAGCTATCGTCATAGTCTTCTCCCTCCTTTGGGAAGAACCTCTAGTTTTGAATCTCGCAATGCTTCCATTCATAAGTCTTTTTCACATTTTCTTACATACACTGTTCTTCATCACAAATTCCATTTCTTTTGGTTGATTGCTTCTAGTGGGTTCAAACCAGGTTGGTAGCCTTATGATTCTCAGTTTAATAACTGGTTGTTCTTCTTTTCATTCTTTTTTAGAATATTCATGTTCTTCCTCATGTTCCTCTTTAGATTTTGGGTCCATGGAGCCTTCTACAGATTTCATGCCCTTCCTTTCTGAAGATTCCAACTTCTTCCTTTCATCATAGGAACATTTATGTAGATGGACAAGCAAGAATACTTAATACTTCTTTTCGAAAAAGACTTCTTCTAGAGTCAAATTGAACACATGTTGTTTATCATGGCTGCTACTTTCAATAGGGAACATGGACATATACTTCATAATCTTCACAAATTATTCAATGGATCATATCATTTAGGATTAGTGCCCTCCTAATACTCGCTTCATGCATGAATGCAAGCTCTTCTTTTGGAATTTTGTAATTAGATCCCTCCATCAAAGATATTCCATGCTTTCTTTGTTGATATTATGGTAGCTTTGGGAGGTATCAACCTCCATTTTGACCCTTTGACAAGATTAGAATATTCTAGAAGCAAGAAAAGAAGTGAATGTAACCCTAGAAGAGATGTCAGCTGAGAGAGATAATTAATATGAATTAATTAGTACCCATAATGAGAAGTCATCCTAGATAGCCTGCCAGAGCCAGTATAAATACAGGGTGCCAGTTCTCATTTTACACACAGCTCTCATAATTACAGAGAGACACTTGTGCACACTGCAGTCTGGCAGTCTTGTGCGCAAGTTATGGAGAAGGTGTTGCCACCAATTTTGAAGCCTATTTCTTCTATCTTTTGGGTTGGACTCTCTGATAAGATTTGGTTACTTCTTTCTTGGTGCATTAGCCTTGCTTGGATATTGTATTGCTACTAGGATTCTTCTCTTTTTCAAGGTCAAGGTGCTCGGAGGGTGGCCTCGGGCTATGGTTGGGTGACAACAGTGATATTGTCTATGGTAAAACAAGCACATTCTAACAGGTTATGGGCCCACACCTCCTTCATTCAGTTTAACCACTGGAAGGAATCATCGCCATTAGGATACTAAGCTCACTGAATAACTTCTGCTAGGGTTTACTAGCAGGAGCAACTTCCACGACACTGCCGCTAGGGTTACTAGCAGGAGCAGTTGCAGAAACCCTAAACCCTGATCCAACACCTTGTGATGGAACATCTCGCTCAAGAAGAAGGTATTCAAGTGATCCCTAGTCCAGCGCACCTCTTGGCACTCTTAGAAGGCATAAATGTCAAATTTGAAGTTTTGGATCAAGGCATGACCAGTTACCAGTCAACCGAAGTCATGAGTGAAAAGACTAGTCATCTACACTACTCAACACTCACAGGAATGATTGAATATGACATGTGGATAATTGCTAGTGGAGCTTCTATACATATGACGAGAGATCAAGCTATACTCTTAAATATAAATGAGAATAAGACATCGTACAAGGTAGATCTTGGAGACAAAAGCACTTACCCAGTCGAAGGATTTGGACAAGCCTCCGTCAAGTTGAAAACATGTAACAATGTTCATTTGAGCAATTTCTTATATGTATCTATTTTAGAAAAGAATCTTGTATCCATATCTTTCCTAGAAGACAAAGGAAACATAATATATTTCGTATATGGAAAAGTGTTATCTTGGCATAAAGACTCCAACATAGAGAACACTAGGGTTATCAAAACCCGTGAAGGAAATCTATACACATTACTAGAATAAAATGAAGAAGCTCTTATACATGATGAAGTCAATCCCAATGAACTTTGGCATAGAAGGTACGCTCATATTAACTATCAAGAATTACCTTTTCTCAAAAATATAGTTGAAGGAATACCAGAATTGCAGTCTACACATGAAGGAATTTGCAAAGGATGTGCTCTTGGAAACAATATCAAGAAATTGTTCCCAAGCAACAACAATAGATCTAAAAAGATTCTAGATCTAATACACTTAGATGTTTGCGATCCGATGCCAGTCAAATCTCTAGGAGGTTCTCTTCACTACGTAATCTTCATAGATGATTACTCAAGAAATACTTGGTTATATCTCCTGAAGACAAAGGACGAAGTATTCAACAAGTTTCAAGAATTCAAAGAAGAAATAGAGAACCTCACAAACAAGACAATCAAGACCCTGAGAATAGATAATGGAGGAGAATACACATCAAATGAATTTGTTGCCTTTTGCAAATCAGAAGGGATTAGGAGGGAGTTGACTGTTCCTCATAATCCTCAACAAAATGGTGTAGAAAAAAGGAAGAACAGATCTATTGAAGAAACCGTAAAGGCACTACTAAACGATCAAGGCTTATCTATGTTCTTATGGGGAGAAGCATCCATGACAACAATATATGTTCAGAACAAAATTCCTCACCGCATATTGAAAAATATGACTACAGAAGAATCCTTCTCAGGTAAGAAACCTAATGTGGAAAACCTAAGAATCTTTGGATGTCATGTTTACTCTCACATTCCCAAGGACAAAAGGAATAAGTTATAACCCTTAGGAAATAAGGGCATATTCATGGGATATAGAGAATCATTCATGGGAACAACATAAGATTGAAGTCAGCAGAGACGTGACCTTCAATGAAAATATGGATTTCAATAAATCCATAGAAGAAACTATAGAAGAAGAAGAGTATGAAGAGCCTATTGAAGAAGGCACATGTCTTCCAAAAAACCAAAATGAAGAAAATGAACAACTTGATCATCCGATGAAACCTTGTGAGACCATTGATTCAGACACTGTACCTAAGACCAAGAAACGACCAGCTTGGCTTGAAGCAACCCTACAAGAAGCAGAAAGACTCAAGGCCCCAAGTGGGACCTTCATAAAAAGTAATAAGCCCAAAAGATTCTCCATCTATGTAGTATGTATGACAAAGCTTATAAATGAAGAACCTACCACATTTGAATAGGTAGTTCAAAAGAAACAATGGAAAGAATCCATGACAAAAGAACACTAGTCCATCATGAAAAATGATGATGGGAAATTGTGCCTAGACCTAAAGAAAAATCAGTAGTAACTTCAAAATGGGTATATAAGATCAAACATGCAACATACAGAAGCATGGATAAATATAAGTCTCATCACGAGCCAACCTTCTCATTTCCATGAAAGTGCTTGTGGCTAACATTGACACCACTGGTCACCAAGCCAGGGCAGTGTCCCTTGACTAGCTTCTTGAAAGAAAAACCAATAAAAAGATAAAAAACAATAAGACAAGACCTAGTTAGAGGATAGGGGGTCTCATCATGAGCCAACCTATTATATCCATGAGCATCTAGCGGTATGACACTACTGGGATTTGGTCACCACGCTAAGTTAGTGGCTCTTGGTGGCATAGCCAAGAGAAAGGGGTTATCATCACAAGCCAGACTTCTCATTTCCATGAAATGCTTGTGGCTAACATTGCCACCACTGGTCACCAAGCCAGGGAAGTGTCCTTTGACTAGCATCTTGGAAGAAAAATAATGAATATAAAAGGCATGAATGGGCTTGGAAATATTTTCATCCATGATAGGTGCAGATCACCCTCCACAGAAGCACCCACTAGTAAGCCATCCCTACTATCAATGCACCTTTTGCCCAGGCATCCCCATCCACCTCACCCACTTACATGACTTGGATTTAATCCTTTCCAGAAATATTCATCTTCCAGTAGACATTATCCCAATAGGACATCCTGTCACTTCTTCCAAACTTGCATTGTAGACTTGTATAATGTCTTTGAGCACTTGACTGGGGTAAAGGGGTTTTATGCACATGTTTAATAATATTGATGATTATATGTGATTGACATTGCTATGATCCTTGTGACTTATGAGCCCATGGAGGGCGTATCTGTTGATGTGCAGGATCATGCCCGATGGACATGTACCACATTGGATAGGTACACATGGGGAGATGATTAGTTCAGACCTCCATGGGGTTGAAGAGCCCACCCGATGGATGTTGAGACCCTAGTAGGAGGAAGAGACAAGGCAGAGTGTTTGCACCAGGTAAGAGTAGAAGGATCCACCAGAGACAGCTGAAAAGACCTGTACCTAGGGGGGTTGTGCCCTCTTCATTGGAACGTTGGCCTTGGAAGGCCTAGGATGTCACCTAGGAGGTTCATGACGTCATCCTTGCTTCATGGAAATTTTGGCAGAAAGACAGGGTAGTTTGGCACGTGTGGCAGGTTGGAGAAGCCCAAGGAGGGCTAACATTTTGCTCCAAGAGGCTGCATTTTCCCTAGAAAGGGATAACGTCACCCTAGAAGGGGCACAACATCTTGCTTTAGCTTGATTAGGGTTTTAGTTTATAACATTTTAATGTAAAACAATATTATTGTGTATTTTGGCTTTGTCGACCTTTTGATGACCTAAAAAGTAATTAAGGTCATTGCTACTATATAAATTGAGGGTTTTTACTCTCATTTTTTCATCATCTTTCACTCACCACTTGGTGAGGTTTGAAATTTGTGCCCTATTCTAGGGTTTTGGCCGAAATTCTAAGGTGCACTTGTTGAAGGAAGCTTGTTTTGGCTATTTTTGGCATTTCTCTTGGTGGAAGGTTTACAACTAGGGTATGGCTATGTGATTTCTTGGTTCAATGTAAGTGAATTTCTGCAAAACTTCTTGATTGAATGGTTGTAGTGTTGTTTACTTGCATTTTGTTATTATAACTTGTTGAATTTAAACCCTAGGTGATAAGCACATGTTAAAGGTCCTTGTCTCATGTCCCTACCAAGTTAATGAGCCATTTGATTTGTTGAAATAAGATAGAGCCTTTCCATTGCAACACTCTAATCCTAGTCTTCAATCCTAGCCATCTTATTCTTGTCAATGAGCTAAAGGAGGGGAAAGCACTAAGGCCTAGCTATTCTACACTTTAGTGAGCGTTTCTCCCCTAGGGTTTCATTGTTGAGGCCTTGATTTAGAAACACCTCAACATTTAACTCTCTTTTCTTCAGCCATATTATTTCTTTCTCAAGCTAGCTGTGTATTTTTTGTCTTTTGAGCTAGAGAAGGAGGAAGACGCACTAGGGCCTAGGTCACCTACACCATAGTGAGTCATCTCCCCTAGCGTTGAATTGTTGAAGACTTGCTATAGCAACACTTAAACATCAAAACCTCTTGTCTCTAGCCCTGTTATTATCATCATGGCCCTTCAACATTTGTAGACCTCTTTGACTCCATCTACCCTAATAAGGCATTGATCTAAGACCTCCATTGTGTTGAACCTTGATCATACAAACAACCAAATACTTTGAACAACCTCTAAATCTTACTAACCCTAGCCTAGACTAACCCTACTAACCCTATTGTTGTCGTCACCTTCTTGTGCTATAAAAACCATTGTTTAGCTTTCGTTTTACTTTCAAAGCAATTGAATGATTGGTTAAGGCATTGTTTTCTAAAGTGTTGATATTGTTACATTGAATGCCAAAGTTTCTTTTATCATTTATTGAGAAGTGATATTGTAATCATTGCTATCATATAAACAATTATTTGCTTCATCAATACTATTGCTCAATTGCTTATTATCATAAAGTTATTGATTATATGAAGTACTAACCAACAAGCAAGCTTGCACATGCATAATTTCATTGTTGCTTTGTCTCGGGTAGGTACTCTTATTGGTTACCAGTTTCGGTCATCTTTCATCTTTATTGGTTGTTTAGCCATGACTTTTTGATCAAGTGGTGACTTGTGAGGGGGAAATTATCACTTAGACTTGCTAAACCTTTTGCCTTCTCAAAACTCCAGGTCACCGGGGACGTCTCCCCTGGGCCTTACCTCCCTAAACAGAAAGAACCTTCCCATTGAGGTGACAGTGGTGGGATTGGTTCAGTTATGCCAGTTTGACATCCTTTCATCTTTATTTTACCCTAACTACAAACTGTGCGATAACATTTTGGCGCCGTTGCTGGAGAACACTGAGTCAAATTCTCCTCAAGATGACACTTTTCGGTAAGCCTTGCCTCTAGAGTCTTTATCTTACAAGCTTACTTGGTGGCTCCACTTAGGGTGTTTTCCCTTATCCTTTGATAATTTCAAGCAAATTATCTGGCAACTCCACTAATGACGAAGCCAACTATGACTTCACAATGGGATCCCGGAAACTACAAGCCTTTAGACATGAGTAAAATCCCGGGATACCCATGACAAATGCCCCCGATATACGAAAGGTGGCTCCCTAGATTTACTGGTCGTGATGGGGAAAGAGCTTACTATCATATGAATGTTTTTTACTCTTATTTTGGACTCCATCCTGTCGATGATGATGCCAAATATGTAGTGATGAAACTTTTCCCCACCATGCTTCACGGGAATGATAGAAAATGGTATGAAAATCTCCCCGATGCTAGCATCACATCTATGGACCAGCTAGAAAAAATCTTTCTCAAAAAATGGGGTATGAAATTTGAAGATATCCAAACATCTCTAAAAACACTCCAACATACAAAACAAGTAGAAAATGAGATTGTCTGGGACTTCCGGAATAGATTTGAGGGATTACTGTATCAGATTCCTAGAGACCATTATCTTGAGGACAAATGCCTCGTGTATCTCTTTACCAATGCACTCTTGGTGCATTTCAGTTTTCTCCTGAATAAAAAGAGGCCAAAAACACTCCACGAGGCTAGTAACATGGCCATACAAATCGAGGAAAATATATTTTGGTCTAGAAAGGAACACATATTCCCCCTAGGGCCAAAATTCAATGGCCCTAAAGATAGCTCAGACACTCTCAATTTGGAGAAACTAGTTTCCCTTGAAACGTTTACTGTTGATTTCTAAGAAGAAGGGGAACACATTATTGACCAACAAAATACTAAGGGGAAAGCTCTTGATAAGGTTTTCCAAGAACAAGGGATTGTTGAAAACACAACTGAGGAGCTGGAACCTGAACAAGATGATGAAGTGTCAAAGTGCCCTCCTCCTGATGAAGCAATCCACAAGCCTTTTCCACCTTCAAAATAACAAGACGATGAGGTTAGTTTCTTTCCTTTTCAAGATTTTGATGATACCTTGTTCCATGATTCAGAGAGTGAAGGAGGAATGGAATCCCCGAAAGAAGTAGATCTTCCTTACTATACAATTAAAAATGAAGGGGCAGTTCATGAGGATGAAACAATGACGCATATTGAAGACACCCAATTCCTCAGAGCTCCTGCACAAGAAGAAAAAGTAAGTTACCCTCCTCTCCAAGATTTTTATGATTGTCTACTTTATGATTTGGGAAAAGAGGAGAAGATGGGTGAGCCTTTGAATGTTTTTAATCCTCCATGTTATGATACTGATACTGACATAGTTGATATTGATGAGTTCATACATGTTGGAAGACGTAAATGGGATATAGTTGGTTTTGATATGGACCCCATCTACAACATTGAGAGTCATTTCCAAGTGTTTCCATTGCAATTATCACAATAGACTACTCTTGACCAGTGGCAACAAGGAGATGAGATTTTTACCGATGCTCCCCAAACACCCAAGGTTGACCTAGTACCTTGTTTTCCTAACGATTTTTGGTCTTACCTTGAGGGTTTTGATGAGTACTCCTCCGAGCACTTGGATTTTTCTATGAAGATGATCATCAACCACTGCTGTGCTCAGGTTTTGATAGGAGTAAGAACATTGTTTTCCTAAAGAAGGATTCTCATGACATCTTTCTCCAGCCACCTCTTATTACTTTACCTTGCTGTATCATTAAAGGTTTAGTTGGGAATTATATCCTTTGTATTGAGTTTCCTATGAGGAAAAATCTGGAATCCAAGGGTTGGTTGAAAGTTTTCCAGTCTTCTATTAGATCCTTGTCGATCCCTCACAGGGATTTGGATTTTGGGTATGTCTTAGGTAGCCATCTTGCAGACCTTTTGAGTTAGTTTTCTGAACCTTTGACTACCCTTTAAAAATACCAATACCCTTGCTAGGGTTCAAAAGGATAGACAAAGCAAGGAATTAAGAAATTATCAAACTAACAAAGGAAGGAGAGGAGTTACTCCAAAATGTCTTTCCTTCGAAGTGGCAGTCTTACCCCTCAAATGGATTAAGCTTGTAAGCTTGTATTAGTCTTGAAAATTCACAATCAACCTTTAATGCACCAAAATAGAAATCCAATATCGAAGAGCTTCAAGAATTGATACCAACACCTCAATAGGTAGATTTTCAACAAAATTGTATTCTCAAAAGTAGTCAATAACAACAAGAAATTGGAATGAGAGGAGAAGCCTCTTTTACATAGGAGGCTTCATCAACCATCTCATTACAATAATATTCTATCTTCTTAGATATAGCCTAGGAGATCTCACATTTTGACTTATCCTCCAACTAACTAAGGAGAGTAAGTCAAGTAATACATAAAATAGAAAGTAGATGTACCACATGCACAATATTTCCCCAAAGGGAGGGAGGAGAGAGGGAGGAACCCCAATATGATGGTCAAAAGTTCTCAACTTCCCTCCATAATTCTAGGTGATATCCTCATACCTCTCTCCTGAAGAATGGTCAACAAAATGTGCCAATGTCTATGCTCAAAGTGAGGAGAATCCACACTTGTGGTCGTAAGTAGGGCTCAAGAGAGGGGGCGGCTCACCCAAAATCAGCTCCAAGATCCATATGGGAGGGTCTCCAAAGTATTAACTCCTCCTCAAATCATGTGAACCATGTCTTGAAGTCAAGGGAGGTTCACAAATTCCAAATAGGAGACCAAACGGTTAGGAAATGAATCCTCCAAGGTGGTTGACCCATCAAACTATGAGACACGTGCCTCCAAATGTGTGAATCGGCTGAGCGCTCCAATATTTGAGACGTGTCATGGCATGAGAGGTCCAATGCATCAAGAAATCCATGAACTGCTTAGGGCATTGTGATCAGTCCCTCGAGAGTTGCGGCATTTCCTTGAGCATTGGAAACTTCCTCGAGAAATGTGAAAGTTCCTCGGGAATAGTGTCTCCACATGAAAATCTATAGAGTACACTAAAGAAAATGAGGTAAACCAAAAATATGGTGAAGTAAATGAGGTACACCAAAGTGAAATCGAGGGGTAACAAGTCCAATTTCTTTTCCTTTTCCTACAAAATGATTGACAAGAAATCCAAGTTCAAACTATAAATGCCAACTAGATTAAAACTCCTTTGTGATGGCATGCACCTTAGGTCATAATGAACATCACCATCCTTAAAGTTGGTTTCCAGTTCGAATTTCTAAAATTAGCTATTTGTGTGTTTTAATGTGTTTTGTATGTTAAACCTTGTATGCCCTGTTTTTGTTTTGCGCTAACTTGTTCCATATGGATACTAAAGTGTACGACAAGAAAAGGGAAGGCGAACGAGAGGGATCAATTACAAGCCAACAAAAGGGTTAGATGAAGTTTGTAAAGGATAAAACACTAACAAGTGAATAGACTCCCACAATTGCAAAGTCATCAAGTAGAGGGGAAAGGAAGTGTGCTAGAGGCAAGCTGCTAGTCATGGAAGCCCAGGTTGCTAGAGATGCTAAATTTACCACTTGTGTAGACAACTCATGTACTACTATTTTTGATCGAGCCCACAAGTATAATGAACTATTTCATATAATCAAAAATGGGGAATGACTTAGGTATGATGAGGACTTAGATGAAAGGGAAAAAGAAGAACTCTCTATAACACAAAATTTAAAAGCATCCTTCATACACCATGCAACAACCAGATCTCCAGTGATGCTTTATGTATAAGTAATTAGGTATCCGATTCATCACATAGAGGTTAGCACAGGGAGGATTCTAAATGATCAATGAAGGTGTGTTGGATCATTCACAACAACTGATTTTTGAAGCTTATTATAAATTATCAAAGTTTCAAATTCATGTCACCAATGACTAGCTAAAATTTTTAATGGATGAACATAACTTCTATGACATCCTCACTAAGTGGTATGAAAAAGGGAGAACTTTCAAAGCCTTAAGTAGCAAGCCCTTCCCAACCATACACCTTAGGTCAAGATACACAAGAGAAACACAATTGATTATCAAAATATTTGATGAAAAGGATTCAGCTCATGTGAATATAGGATGGGTTCCAATTATGTATGAAATCACTAAATGAAGCATGATTTTAAACTAGGGTGATATCCTTTCTATCTCTCTTTCAAAATCCATTGGAAAAGCTCAATTGGATTGGTTGGGTTGGTCTTGGTCCCTAGACTAGCCTCATGCTCATGTTTATTGCATAGATTTATGGAATAATAGGTATCAATGTCAATATGAATTTATCTATGATAACTTCCTAGCACCATTATATGAACTCATTGTTTTCCAACCTTTCCCAAGAATATCTCCAAAAGATATAGAGGTGTTAAAGAACATTGGAGATTTGTACTTGGAATAACACTCCACATATATCAAGATTTATGGTGCCACACAAGAACCTCATAGTCTTCCAACCTATGTATCAAATAGGTTGATCATCCAAGAAATCGAGTATCAAACAAATTTGCATGGATTTAATGCTTGCTTGATCAAACACAAAGAAAGGTTGTGCCTAGTGTAACCATTGTATATAGGCATGTATGGGCTAAAAACTTAGACTTGGGCAAAGATGGAGGGAGAAAACATTGAGGCATATTATTTCAATTTAGTAAGAGCTCAAATGCATGACCCCTGGGTATTGTTGCAAAACAAAAATCATACATGAGGATCTCTTTCCCTTACCAACATCAAGAGAATGAAGCTGAGAAACCTCACAAAAGAGCATTGACCTATGCAAAAGTTTTGAATAATTTGCAATTGATTGTTAAGGAAAAATAAAGAAAGAAGAAGAAAGAAGTTGCAAGGGTTGTTTATGAGAGACAAACCCTTTAAGAAAAAAGGAAGGAACGAGAAAATGAAATATTGGAGGCATTAGAGAAGGTCAAGGCAGAAGATGAGGCTAAAAAAAGAGAACAAGAACAGAAAAAAGATGCCAAAAAAGAAGAATTGGCAAAGAGAAAGGAAGATGATAAAGCCATAGATGAATTGGCAGTGAAGAAGGAAGAAGAAGAGAGGAAAGCCAAAGTTGATGCAAAGGCCAAGGAATTAGCAAGGAAATAAGCTGAGGTAAAAACTAAAGAACAAAGAAAAATTGAAGAATAATTGACGAAGAAAAATTGTAATAATGCTGAGACAGAAGAAACCACAAAAGAAGAAAATGAGCTAATGTAGTAGACCAATGAAGGCACCACAGGGCAACTAAACTCAAAACGGATGGAAGAAATTTTCAACACCCAAACCTTTGCCATCATTTTTGGTTCAGGCATGGTTACAGAAGGTGATGACCCTATTCTACTCATATACATGAAGTTATTGATTTAGAATTGTTTTCATAGGATATATAGAGGTAGCAAGTAATAAACATAAAGCATAAAAGAAGAAAAACTAGCTTGGACTATGAAGTAATACTCACCACTAAAATTGTGGTGATGGACACAAAGAAGTTGAGTTTAACTTATTTTTCCTTTGTTGGATTAGCCATTTCCCACGAAAATGTAAATAAAGATGTAGATGTAGAAAAGAAGATGAGGGAGTGTTGAATTTAAAGTAGCTGCAAGAGCCATTCTCTGGGAGGATGGCAAAGACCGTAGATGAGATCTAGGGCACCTAGTGCACTCTTGGGGTTCTTGGTCTGGGACCAAACAGTCAGTGCCATGGAAAAAGACCCTTGTTAGGCCCCCCAGTAAATAACTGGGGTTCTTGGTCTGGGACCAAGCTGTAAAGACCCTTGAGAGGGCCCCCAGTATATGACTGGGGCTTTTGGTCTGGGACCAAGTAGTTAAAGTCCCTAGATATGTCTAGGGCCCCTGGACATGTTCCAGGGTACCCATGTCTAAGGCATGGGTTGATCCTTGGTCTTGTACCTTGGTGGATAAGACCCCAGAATTGTTTTGGGGAAACCTGGTCCTTGATCAGGTGTCTGTTGGTGTATGACCCTCTTTGAAGGTGGGCATGACCACATGAGGGATGTATCCCATATGCAGTGATGATAAAGTTAAAAACGTCACCTTGAGAATTATATGGACATGTGTAAACCTCCCCTAAACCCTCCACCCTTGGTTTTGTTGGGCTTAAGTTTGTCTGGGGTTTGTTTGTATTTTTAGGGGTTAATACAAGAAATAGATAATTAATAGAAATTGAAAATATATTTAATTAATATTTATATTAATCAAATATATTATTTTTATTATTATTTCTTTTATTTATCCCTCACCTAAAAGTATAAATAAAGACCCCTCCCTCTTCATTTCTACACATTATTTCTCTCTATCCTAAATGTGGCAGATTGCTCTCCTTGTAACAATGCAGCCTCTCCATCAACAATTCGACCTCTCCATCAAATAGTTCGACCTCCTTGTAGTAGTCAGCGGCTCCTTCAATGGCATCCCTTTGTGGCTGATCTGTCCTAGGTTCTTACTGATTGATTTCTGTTGTTGTGTGAAGTGTGGTAAGTGCTTTCTTCTGTTGAGAACACTTGTTGCTTCCCTTTGTGATCAATATCAACCAACAAACCCTCTTCATTAGTCTGTCGTCCTCTATCTAAGTGTCTTGTGAGGGTTGCGACACCCTAAGTAAGGTGGCTGGGCCATCCTTAAGACAATCGTCCCACTTCTTAGCTGTTCTATTCTTGCCTGAGCGTTTGTGGATCATTCTTGTGTGAAGTTCTAGTGGAGGTTTAACTGTCCTATAATTCTCTTTGACAAGAGATCTCACCCATGAGGTAGATCCATGATCTTGGACTTTTTCTGAGCATATATTCAGTGGCTCTTCATCTCTTATGTGTGGCATGAACACCTTCAATGATCAGAGGTAAGACTTCAAGGTAAGGTACTTGTTCAGATTCATCTACTTAGATTTGTATGTTGCTCTAAATATTATCATTGTTTAGATCTGCATGTTCTGTATTTCTAAAGTTCAGATCTATTTCTTAGTTTAGATCTTTATCAGATCTATAAATTAGATTTGTTCCTTTGTTTAGATCTATATCAGATTTAGATCTGCTCTTTTGTTTAGATCTATATTAGATCCATTGATTAGATATGTTATCTAATTCTCCAGATCCATCTTATCTAGATTTGTTTACTGTTTAGATCTATTATCTAATTGTCTAGATCTGGTTATCTACTGCCTAGATCTGATTTTCTATTGTTTAGATCTGTTTGTCTATTACTTAGATCTGTCATCTATCTGTTTAGATATTGGTAAAACTATTGCTCAGATCTATGAAAGAGCTTATGTCTGAATCTAACAACTGCCTATGAAAAGAATGAAATTCTAGCACATATCTAGAATACTACAATTTAGATTACTTATTTGTTCTAAGTCTAGATTTATTTAATACCTTTACTGTTCTCTCTAACAGATTTTAAAATACATTAATTTCTATTTACTTTCCTAATTCTAACATGGTTTCAGAGCTTAAGGTGTAAAAAGAGCTCAAGGATACAAACTTGAGCCTGCATAGCTCCATTTTTGTTAGGATTGTCTTGCAGATCAGAGCGTGGCTTCCTCATCAGTTAAAGCTGAAGACAGACTTGTAGGGGCTGCAAACTTCAATGCTTGGAAATACAGAATAGTGAAAAATCTTGAAGAGAATGATCTAGAAGAGTTGATCTTTAGGGAGATTGAAGAACCGGCCTCAAACACAGCCAGGGAAACATACAAAAGGAAACAATCCAAGGCTAAAAGAAACATTTTTTATTCTATCAAGGACAACATGATTCCTATCATTGGTCATCTAAGGACTGCCAAAGATTGCTTTGATGCCTTGGAAAACCTCTATGAAAAGAAGGCACCAACTTAGAAAATAATTTTGAAGAAAAAATTACGAACTTTGAAAATGTGAAAAGATGATACAGTTGCTTCCTTCTTCTCCAAGATTGCTCAAATCAAAGATCAACTTATTGCAATAGGAGTTCCTATAGATAATGATGACCTTTTTCAAACAACATTTGATGGACTTCCTAATTCTTGGGGAGTTTTTCTTGCATCCGTAAATGGAAGAGAATCCCAACCTATTTTTGAAAGATTGTGGCATGACTGTTTAGAAGAAGAAGGAACACTAAACAACATAAATGATCATTCAATGCTAAAAGATCATGCCCTTGCAACAAAGACCAAGAAATGGAAGAAGTTCCCTAAATCAAAAGGCAACAGTAAGAAACCCCAAGGTAAGCTATCTCATCTCAAACCTCATTTATCTAAAGTTAAATGTTTTAACTACAATAAGCTAGGAAATTATGCAAGAGATTGCAGGAATCCTCCCTCTCAACAGAAAAGAAGAGGAAGATTCCAAGACTCAGTTGCCACTAAAGAGGCTAAACCTCAAGAGGAGCCTCAAAGAAGACAAACCAGGGATGCCACCAAAGAGAAAGAACAACAAAAGGAATATTATCTTATCTCATCTGTTTTCGACACTATTACCAAGTTAGAGGAGATTTGGTTAATAGACAGTGGTGCTTCCAGACACATGACAGGCTTCAAACAAAACCTTGCAAATTATCAAGACAAGAAATTCAAGGCAAAGGTGGAACTGGGTGATGATGGCACCTATGACATAAAAGGTTTTGGATCTACCTCTTTCTGATTTCACTCAGGTAATATCTTTCACATTGATGAAATTATTTAGGTTCCTGGTCTAAAGAAAAATCTAATCTCTGTTCCAGTTTTAGAAAGTAAAGGTTACTCAGTAGATTTCTCCAAAGGGAAGGCCCTCTTGTGGTTCTCAAATGAAAATATAAACACTGCTATAACTATTGGAACTCATGAGAGTGGAATTTATAAAATTTCAGGTCAGGTTGTTCAAACCCTAGTTCACGATATGGTAAATCCCTACGAGCTTTGGCACAAAAGATTTGGACATCTCAACTACAACGCACTTCTAGGTTTGCAAAATATGGTGACAAGTATGCCAGTGTTTTCTGTTGAGCATGATAGTGTTTGTAGAGGTTGTGCACTTGGTAAGAATACAAAGAAACCCTATCCTCTCAATAATAGAAAATCAAATGAAATTTTGGATCTAATTCATTCTGATCTTTGTGGGTCCATGACTGCACCGTCTATGAATGGTTGTATTTACTATATCATTTTTATTAATGATTGTTCTCGTAAAACTTGGATTTAATTCTTAAAAACTAAAGATGAATCTTTTAGCAGATTTCAAGATTTCAAGAATCTTGTTAAAATCAAACAGGTAGACACATCCGAGTTTTCAGGATAGATAATGGTAAATAATTTGACTCCTTCAAATACGATGAACTCTGTCGGGCTTATGGAATTAAGAGGGAGTTAACTGTGCCGTACAACCCCCAACAGAATGGGGTTGCTGAAAGAAAGAATAAAACTATCTGTGAAGCAGCCAAGGCCATGATGTATGAACAAAACTTACCTTTATCGCTTTGGGTTGAGGCTTCCAGTACTGCAGTCTACATTCAGAATAGATGTCCACACAAATCCCTTGAAGAAAAAACTCCTGAAGAAGTTTTCACTGGAATTAAGCCCTCAGTTAATCACTTGAGAATCTTTGGCAGTCCAGTCTATATTCACATTCCAAAAGAGAAGAGGATTAAGCTAGAGCCCTCTGGAAAGAAAGGAACTTTTGTGGGATACAGTGAAACCTCAAAAGATTACAGGATCTATATCCCAGGTCAAAATTTTATCAAAGTCAACAGAGACGTGAGTTTTCATGAAGAAACAACTTTTCGTCAGGCCAGAGAACTTCCATGTAATTCAGAAGAGAAGGAAGCTCCATCATTTGATTCTCCATATTCTCCTCTTCCAGATGAACAGAGGGAGGAAACCTCGAAACTAGCCAAGAATAATCTAGCCAATAGCTTAGTTGAAGACTTTCCACCAAGAAAATGCCAAAAAATACCAAAATTATCCTCCTCCAAGAGTTGCACACCACTTAATTTCAGCCAATAAACCCCAAGGGAGTCGAATTCCAAACCTCACTTGTGTGAGTGAAAGAATGATGATAAAATACAAGGGAAAAATCCCTTATTTATACAATCAAAATGACCTTTAATTACATAATTAGGTAAAAAAAGGCTGAGATGGCCAATTTACATGAGAAAATCTAATTTTACATAAATTTGTCAAATAAAAGCCTAATTTAATATTTTTAGGGTGACGTCATGCCCCTCCTAGGGTGACATTAGCCTCCTTGCTAGAATGTTAGCCCTCCAAGTGGAACATTGGGGCTCAAAATCCCTCTGGAACTGCCACATGTGCCAACCAATGTCGTCCTCAAGCTAGGTGCCTCAATTGGGTTACGTCAAGGATCTAAATGATGACGTCAAGGGCCAACATCATGGTGGGAGGGAAAGACCCCCTTGGGTCTAGGCCTGCTAGGCTGTCTCTGGTGGAATGTCCTCCTCAATCTTCGGTACAAGCCTCTGGCATATGTCTACCCCTGGCTAGGGTCTTAACATCCATCTGGTGGGATTTTAGCCCTATGGAGGTCCGAGCAAACATGGTATTTTCACAACTAGGAGAAAAGACAATGAGGACACCTCCTCCACATGAGAGCCTATTGAATTAGTCTCAAATCCTGGATCCAGTACAAACAATCTCACCCAAGGAAGAAACAACACCTCGACCCCACTACAAACTCTTAGAGGAGACACAAATGCATGCATAAGCCACATGCAACAAAGGATTCAAATCAGACTCCTCCCAACGTCCCCTTGAATATCATGTTACCTCATCCCCCCACAAAAAAGTTACAAGAGAGTTGGGTTGACGTGATATAAGAAGAGGAAGAGCCCTTGGGAGGTCTAGACATCACCCTCTCAAGACAGGAAGAGAACAATGCATTAGAACTTGAATACAAGAAGTTGCAAGAACTAGCCACACCATTTCAAGAACGATAGGAGGAATTCCTGACAATTTCCAAAAATAAAAAGAGAAAATTTCCCTAATGGACATCGACCTACATGATGAATGTTACCCCTTGACATGTAGGGGTGACTAGAGGATCATTTTTCACTTGTGATTCTTATCACAGTTAGCAGTTCCACAAATGAGATCTATGGTTTTCCATGAATATTTTACCATTAATGCTATTAACATTTTCTCAACTCACTCACATTTGATGATTATGTTTATGTGGATTGATATACATGATGTACACTATCATATTTCATTGCTCATATAGGGTGTTGATGTCTCATGTACTTGTCATAAAAGTGGTTCTCATTGGTTAAGTCCGATGAAGAATCATAATGATTTAAATTTATTACATTCGCCTTGTTTATCCAGATGGATATCAGTGGCCACCCACCTTTTCCAACTGGTTGAAAATAGTTTTCTGACAATTTTGGCAATTTACTATTTTTAGCAGTTTTAACTTCTGGGGCCATTTTGAGGGCCTAAATGAAGGTTTTTCAGTATCGAGCTCCTCAATGATAGGAAAAAGAATGATTGAGCCCCCAAAAAGAATCTCCTCTATGATACCTTTCCAACGGGCTATCACACGCCTAAAACAGAGATCGTATGCAAAAGTTACGACCCTGGGAAGTTGATGTATTAACTTACCCAAACGAGGCCCACATGACTTTTGGCGCTTCATCTCCTAGGGTTAGGATTTGGATGCCTAGGGTTTTTAGCATTCTTTATTATTGTAAAAAGGCCTTTAGAGCCTCATTGTAACTTTCTTCTTACGAATGTGCGCTGCCGTCACATCTCTTCTCAGAGATAAGCCCCCACCATTCCAGTAAGCTTGTTTCCGCTGCATTTTACAGTGTCAGCTTATTTCGTTATTGAATAGAAAACCAGTTTTACTGTATCTCTGTTATTTTGTGTTAAGCACCTGTTAATAATCTGTATTCATTTCATTCTTCTCATAAAATCTAGATCAGTGGTATCAAAGCAGTCTTCTCCTTGTCGTCTTAATGCATGTCCTCAACGAGGTTGGAGTACAAAGAGTTGGGTCTCGAGCTTGTTTCTCTTGAGGACAGAAGCTCTCGCACGCCCAAGCGACCTCCCATGGTAGGAGAAAAGAAATATGATGGGACAAGAGATAATTTCAAACTGTTGATTGAGGAATCCCTCACGCAACAGAGGAACGAGATGATGGATAGTTTTGCGCAAATCCTTTGGCGACTACCAACAACAGACACATCTTCTTCGAATGGAGGTGTTGCCCCCTTCAAGGTGCAAATAAACTTTGATATTCCTATATTTGAAGGTTAGATAGACGCAGATGCTGTAGAAAAGTGGTTGAATCTACTAGAAGGGTATTTTTCTGTTCATAAATTTTCAAATAGAGAAAATATTACTTTTGTGCTCCTCAAAGTCGTTCCCCATGTCAAAGATTGGTGGGAAACTTTCTGTGAGCAAAAGGAAATAGAGGAAACCCTATTATTTTCATTCACGACCACCTAGGAATCCTTCAAGGATTTTATTAAGGAACAATACTACCCTGTCGAAAGTTATGACAACCTGTATACAAAATGGACCACACTGCGGCAAGAAAGAGACCAAGCAGTGCCAAATTTCACAAATATCTTCCATACCTTGCACACCAAGTTGGGTATCAAAGATTCAGAGCGACATCTGGTGCTCAAGTATCATGATGCTATGCATATATACATCTAGACCGAAATGGAATTTCTGGGCATCTCATCCTTGGATGCAGCCTATCGATATGCCATCAAAATCGAGCAGAAGCTCAAACAAAAAACGTGGCAATTTGGGCCTGGGAACCCCTCACAAAAAAATCCAGGAAAGGGCAGCCCCAACCCACCGAACAAAAGACATAGAAAAGATGGATAGTATCAGGAAAACCAGTGCAGGCCGCAAGCAAAGAAGGACACCGGAAAGACAAAGAAAGATACCAGGAAGTGGTGCGACTTCCATAAGAGACCTTGGCATAACACTACTAACTGTTGCTCAAAATAGTCGTTGGTGACCAAAGTGAAAGCCTATGAATCAGATGCGGATTCTTACTCCAAGACAGAACCAGAAAGGGGAAGACAGATCATTGATGCAGAACCCAGTGCCACTGTTTCTACCACCAAGCTCCAGACTGGTGAACCAGACGAGACAGAAGAAGGAGAGCACCTCTTCCATTCACAGATGTGGGTAAAAGGCATCCCTCTGCACTTCATCGTTGATAGCGGTAGGCAGAAGAACCTCATCTCAGCAGAGGTTGTCAAGTGGCTGGCCCTGCCAACAACGCTGCACCCACAACCCTACACCATTGGATGGCTTCGCCAAGGAAGCGATCTCCGCATCAGCCAACGGTGTCGACTGTCGTACGACATCAAGCCCTTCAAAGACGAGGTATTGTGTGATGTTTCTCCTCTCGAATTTTGTGATGTTCTTTTGGGCCAACCTTATTTATGGAAACGTCATGCTATATATGAGTCTAGGCCTCGTAGTGTTATTATTACTTTGAACAGGAAATTGTACAGGATACCCGAGGTAGTCCCACCTAGTGCTATTTCTTTGATCTTTGCTAAGCAATGCAGGAAGGTCATCTCTTAGATGGGGAAGTTTGTATTCTTCGTGATTCACTCTCAGAATAAGAGAAAGATCGCAACCACATCCAAGGTCTCTACAGTCGACCTCTCTACACAGCAGAAGCAAGTAGATAAGGTCGTGGAAGAATACTCAGATATCTTCTCCTCACCTACAGGGGTACATCTGCACTGCCAGGTCAAGCACCCCATCGATCTGCCTGGCGTACCACTGCCTAATGGGCTAGTCTATCGTTTCTCTTTGTTAGAGAATGAGGAGATCAAGCGACAGATCCAAGAACTACTCCACAAGGGGCACATCCGCCCCAACTCATCACCTTGCAGGAGCCCAATCGTGTTGGTACAAAAGAAATATGGAACTTGATGACTTTGTATTGATTACTGGGCTTTGAATAAAATCACTCTCAGAAATTGGTACCCGATTCCTCGAATCGATGACCTCCTTGATCAACTCATGGGGGACAAATACTTCAGTAAGATTGATTTGACGTCTGGCTACCACCAGGTCTCGATAGAACAGACAGATGTATGGAAGACTGCCTTCAAGTCAAATGAAGGACTTTTTGAATGGTTGGTCATGCCCTTTGGTTTGACAAATGCTCCAGCCACTTTCATGAGGATAATGGACGATATCCTGCGACCATTCACTAATAATTTTGTAGTGGTGTATCTGGATGACATTCTAATTTACAACAAGACTTGGGCCGAACACTTGCAACATATTCAACAGGTTCTTCACACCCTGCGGCAGCACAAGCTATACGCCAACCTAGAAAAATGCTTCTTCGGCATGGACAGGGTCCATTACCTAGGCTACATCATTGATCAGCATGACATACATGTGGATCCAACCAAGATCCAAGTCATCCATGACTAGCCAGCCCCAACAACACTCACTGAGCTTCGGAGCTTCTTGGGACTTGTTAATTTCTACCGCAGGTTCGTGTTGGGTTTCTCACATATTTCATGGGCCCTCAGCCAAATAAATAGGGGTGGTGGTAAGGCGAAATTTGCGTGGGGCCGGTCCCAACAACAAGAATTCGATGATTTGAAGCAACGCTTGTGCTCAGTCGCAGTACTTTCACTACCAGACCTGCAACATCCCTTTGAGATCGAGACAGATGCTTCCGACTATGTTGTGGGCACCCTTCTCACTCAGCACGACCACCCCGTGGCCTATCATAGTGAGACACTGTCAGATATTGTCTGTAAGTGCCCTAATTACGACAAAGAAATGTACTCCATTATGAAATCATGCTGCCAGTGGAGACATTACATTCTTGGGAAGGAGACAGTCATCCACACTGATCATAAGCCACTACAGTTCATGCAGACACAGGGAAAATTGCAGAATGACAGCCATGAAAAGTGGTCCACATACTTGCAGCAATTCCACCTCAACATCAAGTGTAAAACATGAAGCACCAATCACGTCACTAATTGCCTTAGCAGAACGCCAGTCATGGAACTCACCATGGTGCTAGACTCTTGTGGCCATGAGACATCTGGATAGCCCCAACTCTATGAGACAGACCTTGACTTCACCACCACCTACCAAATGTTGGGTGCAAATGCATTTGTCGATAATTTCCATCTTCAGGATGGGTTGTTGTGTCGTCTGGGCCATATCTGTGTTTCATCAAGTGAGCGAGCGACGTTGATCTAGGAAGCCCACTACAGTCGGGTGGTAGGACACTTCGGTGTCGAAAAGACAGTGGCGATGCTACAAAAACATTTCTACTGGCCAAAAGTTCGACAGAAGGTCGGAAAGTATATGAGGCCCTGCACTGCCTGTGCTATTTCCAAACCGACCACTAAGAAACAAGGCATGTACACCCCTCTTCCTACTCCTGATAGGCCATGGGAATCCATCTCAATGGACTACATGTTGGGCCTCCCATCCTCCAAGCGGAGAAATAAATGTGTTTTTTGGTTGTTGATCACTTTTCTAAGATGGCAATTCTGGTTGCCTGCAAGAAGACCATCACAACAGAGGCCACTACCAAGCTCTTCTTTGAACGAGTCTGGGTACATTTTGGAATCCCAAAAAATGTTGTCTCAGATCGGGATAGTCAATTTCTCAGCACATTTTGGTCGAGCCTCTGGTCACTGCGGGACACCAAGCTCACCAAATCCATGGCCTTCCACCCCCAGATAGATGGCCAAACTGAGGTTGTAAATCAAATGATTGTGCATATCCTTCCCATGTATAATTCAAAGCACCCTCGCACATGGGATGAGAGCCTTCCCTATGTCCAACATAGCTACAACCGAGCCTTGCATAGCTCAATCATCAACAACCCCTTTCAAGTGGGGTTGGGATTCCAACCATTGGGTCCCATAGATGTTGCACTTCCCCTTACAGTCACCTCGACTGACTCATCTCCTGCTCCAACTGAAGATGACAAAGGCACTTGGTTCATTGAGAAGATCCAACACATCCTCCAACAGGTTCAAGATATCATATAGAAGTCCAATGACAAGTACAAACAATGCCATGATCAACATCGGGTGTCGCATAAGTTTCAGGTGGGCGACAAAGTTTGGTTGCACTTGCAGAAAGAACGCCTTACAGGACCCCATTAGAAGCTTCGCCCACTCTGTTATGGATTGTACACTATCACAAAGGCCGCGGGGGATAATTCTTTTGAGCTCAACATTCCTCCTTTCCTTGGCCTGCACCCAGTGTTCAACGTGGATCTCCTTCGCCCTTATTTCCCACCATTATTGGACACCTCAGAAGTAACAAAATAGCTGACACCAATAGAGCTCAACCCCGAATACATACAATAGGAATCCAATGATCAGATTGTGGACAGACAGATCAAGGGCACTCGACAACAAAGGATCCAAATTTATTGATTCGTCAAAGCAGGGCAGCTCCTGCACGAAGGCAAGTGGCTCACCCAGGGCCAAATTCGGCAGAAATTTCCTCATCTAATGGGGGACCTCAATGCAATGGAGACCATTTCTTCCTAAAGATGGAGGATTGATCCAGATGGATATCGGTAGCCACCGAAATTTTCCAACTGGCTCAAAACAGTTTTCTGACAATTTTGACAATTTACTATTTTTAGCAGTTTTAACTTCCGGGGCCATTTTGAGGGCCTAAATGAAGGTTTTTTGGTATTGAGCTCCTCAAAAATAGCTAAAGGAATTATTAAGCCCCCAAAATGAATATCCTCAATGATACCTTTCCAACAAGCTATCACATGCCTAAAATAGAGATTGTATGCAAAAGTTACGACCCCGGGAAGTTGATGTACTAACTTACCCAAACGGGGCCCACATGACTTTTGGCGCTTCATCTCCTAGGGTTAGGTTTTTGGATGCCTATGGTTTTTGGCATTATTGATTATTGTAAAAAGGCCTTCAGAGCCTCATTGTAACTTTCTTCTTGTGAATGCGCGCTACCGTCACATCTCTTCTCAAAGATAAGCCACCACCATTCCAGCAAGCTTGTTTCCGCTGCATTTTACAGTTTCAACTTATTTCGTTATTGAATAGAAAATCAGTTTTACTGTATCTCTGTTATTTTGTGTTAAGAACCTGTTAATAATCTGTATTCATTTCATTCTGCTCATAAAATCCAGATCACTTGTTTTTCCATGGTGGATCATAATCATCCCTTAGATATGTGTTGTCACTCTTGGGTTGAGTTGTACTACTAGGGGCTTTAAAAGGTGTAGCATGTCCATATCCCAATTCATACTTAACACTTTCCATCTTTCTCGATTTTTTTCCTCTCGCTTATGGTTGGTTTTCATATGTCATAAAGGTTAGTGTTTCATAGTCCCATGAGAAAAGCCTCATCTTAAAAGAGCTAGAAGCTCGATGTTGATGTAGCCAAATCAAAAATCAAAAGCCAAAACAAAGCTTGAGCAATGCCCCCTTTGCTTGACAATGTATATCTAAAGAAAAAGGACTAAGAAATAAAGAAAAGGGAAAATAAGGGGTAGTAAGAAACAATGTCGAGGAAAGGGTAACTCAATGCAAAAGTGCTCACGTGGATGAATATCTTTAACAAATCTTACCTGGCTATGCAATTCAATTCATGAAGTTACCTGCCAAGCCATACCATCTATCACTATACATTCTCCTTGCTTGGTTTCCTAGGAACTACTTCTCATGTTAAGGGTTGGCACATGTAATAGGGGTTGATGATGTCCCCATCATATCTTAACATGGAAAATGGTATAAATTCTATGATTTATTGTGAAGTTAGAAGATGATACTTCATGTTTCTCTACCTAATGGAAATTTCATTTTGACACGACTCAATTTTTATGTTGCATTGGTATTTGTGTACATAGCTTGAGATTCATGATTTCCTTGGGATTTGTGACACATGCCTTGAGATTTGTGACTACCTTGGGACCCTTGAGCCTTGATTCATATGTTGTACACTACATCGATCATTGTACTTGCTTGGGAGATGATGACATGGCTGTTGTTGTTGATTTTTCAATAAGCAAGGTTTAAGCATGAAGTTCATTCCTTTTTAGCGTTTAACTTAAACCATAAACAATTATGTTGCAACAACCAAGATCACAAGAAGAAACACCATGCACAAGAACAAAAGAAGTATCCTGGGAAACCCTTCTCAACAAGGGAAGAAAACCCAACCAAATCCTTTTCTATATTCTTCAAGAGAAAGACCTTCACCACCAGGAAAACCTAGCACACAAGAGGGTGCTTGCAAACCCTAGAAGACTAGAGCCCAAGAGAGGTGTACATTTTTCCCAAGAAAATGTACTTGCTGAAATTTCCAAACTCACACAAAAGATATGATTCCTCAATGAGGAATATACCTTTACTTATAGTAGACTTGATCTGTCAATAGAAGTGTCTATTGGCACAACATGGCCGACCTCTCTAACTCACAATATATTTAATAATAACCAGATTAATTATCTTTTACATTAATGTGGGGCTAACCTGTACCCTTTCCATTACAATTAGGGTTACAGGCAGGTCTGACTCTTGAACAATATAGAAAGTGATCTAATACACCCACTAGTGCTCAGCCACTAGGGGCACATCCATAGAGATGTCTATATATCTATCTCACTGTATTACACAGGATAACCACTCTCACTAGTGCTCAGCCACTAGGATCACGTTCACCTTTTCTCGTCCACATGCACGTCCACTCAACATATCTGCTTTCCCATTGCATTACACATGAGAGTCATCTAGAGTTCATCATCTCAACTCTCTGCTCAAAGGAGGCTAATACATCATCTTCATCTCTGTCTCATAACGATGCACCTAACTCTATGGGAATTCACACATTCACCTTGTGCTCAACCACAGACACGTCCAACTCTGTAGATCTCCTTTCTCACCGCCTTACACAGGAGAATCATTTAGAGTTCTTCTCAACTCTCTGTAAGGAGGAGGCCATCTCTACATTCCAGCTTTGTCTCAGTTTTAGGAACTACACACCCCTCTCAGGGGATCTCTCTCAGGTTTGTGTCCTAGAGAATGTCTCACACAACTGTAATCATCAACAGTTGCATACTTAGTTGGGCCTTTCTAGGAGATCATTCTACCTTTTGAGGGGATTGTTACACTTTGGAGACCTTTTTACACCTTATTATTGTTGAAATTCTGAGGTCCTATGAGGCTGCCATCTAAGGTCTGTCTTTGACCTTAGTATGGCTCTAAGTTTCAACTGTTTGGCTGTCTTCTTTTGCTATTTTAGGACAGCAATCTGTCATGTACTTTCTGCTCAATGTTTTATAGGTTAAGTGCTCTTTTAAGGTGCCCTTGCAAGTGTTTTCTTGTCACAATATTAGCACATGCAATATAACTTAAAACACAT
>JZKD02S0944453.1:601281-621222 GCA_000966675.3 Picea glauca | reverse complement strand
GTGAAATTAGAATCATAAAGTAAAGTATGAGGGTAAAAGTCTTCCCCCTTTGTGCTTAGAGACTCATAAGCACATGGGGACCACTTTCCAAGGTATCCAAATCTCAACAATTATTTCCTTGTTGAGTGATTCGTCCACTCCTAGGGCCCACATGTGCCACATGTGGGACTTATCCCATGTGTTACCTCCTAGTTGCACCAGGAAGGAGTTAGGATGATCCACAAAGTTGAACAAGGTACTTGCTCAAATTCAGAGTTTAGAAGTCTTGTCGGGAACCATTGCCCCTTCCATTTTTCTTCTTCTTATTATTCTATGCATGTTCCATACCCCCTCTTGGGGGAATTGTATAAAATGAGCTAACATGAGGTCTCCAGTATGTAAACGACTCCGCTCACCTAAGACATGGTTATTAGTGCATACTCTAAAGTGTTTTTTCAGTCATACCTCCAAAGATGGATTGTGTCCTAATGGTCGTTCCTTAGTCTGTTTGTTTAAGTCTAGTGTCAAATGTATATTACCATGCTATTCATTTGTCTTGATTCTCATGGACATGCATTAGGTCCTTCTAGGAGTTTTTAAACTTAAATTGTCTAGTCAAAATAACATTTTACCTTGTAATTTTATGTAATTTATTAGTAAGTTGTACTAGGAGGTGTTAATCACCTAGGCGAGTATTATTTTATTACTCAGAATACACCCTTTACCCTAGAATCCCCTTTTCAAGAAAAAAAAATGATTTTTACCCATAAAAATCAATTATTTCCTCAAAAGGTGATTTAATCTCTTCCTATTTTTGGGGAAACATGTCAGGTACATGTTTTTAGTTTGTCTCCAGTTCATCTCCCTCACTAATGGTTATTTGATTAGTTGTGGCAAGTTATAAGAGAGTTAAAAACAATCCCAAGGAGATTTGTGCCCTTCTCTCAAGTGGTGGCGCCCTCTCTCTCCTTCTTTGCTTGAGTGGTGGCGCACCTTCCCTCTATTTGTTGGAGAGGTGGTGCACTCTCCTTTCCACTTGGCACTCAACCTCTCTTGGAAAAGTTGCCCTACACCTTGGGAAATGCGCCTTCTTTGACTATTTAAACAAATTGACCCTCTCTCTTTTGTTCAATGGGAGTTTGGCTTTCTTGAGATTGTACTATTGTCACAATGTCATTTTTGTAATAATAGAAAGACTTTGGAGGTCACCTCGGTGTTGTGCATATTTTTTGTGGAAGCTAATTGTCTAATTCTTCATACAGGAGGTAATTGTAGGCTAAATTTTTCATTAAAATTTTGTTATTTGGTCTTTGAAGGGGTGTTACCACCCAATAACATAGAATCTTACTAGCACTGATTAACTAGTAAAATTCTATTGTTTTCTTACATTGGAGATTTTAGATTTGCATGTGCTTTTGGTTGTGTTATCGCACAAATTGTAGGTTGGGCAAAGCCTGACCCAATCCACAAGATGGCGAGAACTATGAAAACGTCTATCCACTGTCACCTTAGATAAACCCTCCCCTCACTTTAGTGAAGGGGAAATCCTACACAAGGGGGGCATCCTAGGTGAGCCTAGGGGGATTTAGATGGAAAGTGAGGTGATGAAGGATCAATATCCTATAGGTCAAGTTGTGGAGAGATGGAAGGCTTGGGATGAAGTCTTGTCAATGAGGGAAGGTTGCTAAGAAGTAGTGTACTTGCAGAAGATTGTTGTACCTACCCGAGACACAAGAAAAGAAGAGTATACAAACCTAATATTCCAATATGTAGGCAAGAGAAGTTTTCTATACTATATATTAGAAGTAAACTATGATATAAATCATCAAATAAATGATAATCAAAATTGCTAAATAAGTCACTAAAAGTCTAGTTAAAGATACAAGAGATGAGCTAGTAATGACTAGTATAACTCAAGTGAAATAAGACAAGACTTTAGAAACAATGTAAGGTTGTTACATGATGTTATTTCATAAATATTATACAGACTTATGGCTGTAGCATACATATGCTATAGCAGCAAGATCTACCCCTAAAAATCAGCAAACAACTTGTCCAATAATTAGCCAATATCAAGTAGTTTAACAATGACAACTTGAAGGCAAACTTTAGTGGTAGATTAGTGAGTAAAGCAAGTGTTAAAGAGTAATTTGTTGCAACCCTAATGGTTGTTGCTTAAACTTATAACAAAAGCAAGAAATACTTGGACAATCAAGATTCCCTAGTGGCCTTGTTATCGCACATTTTGTAGTTAGGATAAAAGCTTGATATTAAGAGACAAACTGGCGTAATTGGAACCAATCCCACCCAATGTCACCTCAATGGGATGGTTCTTTTTGTTTAAGGAGGTAAGGCCTGGGGGAGACGTCCCCAGTGACCTGGGGTTTTGAGAAGGCAAAGGATTGTAAAACAAAGATAAGTTTCCCCCCCACAAGTCACCACCAAGAAGATAGTTCAGCTAACAACCAATAATAAACTATAACCCAAAAAAGGAGATGCACCTGCCCGAGACAAAGAAACAAGAAAATGATATATGCATGCTTGCCCACTTGGTTAGTACTTCATATAATTAATGACTATCTGATATATGTAAGCAATTGAATAATAAATATTGATGAAGTCAATGTTTATTAAATAGCAATGATATATATAATGTCACTTCTTCAATAAATGTTTGAGAAAAACATGACATTCAATGTAATAAATCAACACTTCATTCTAGTAATGCCCTTTTATAACCATTCAATTCCTCAATAATAGGACAATAGCTGGACAATGAGGTTAATAGCAAGAGATGACGACAACATTCAGTTAGTAGGGTCAGTTTTAAGCTAGATTTAGAGTAGTTAGGGTTTCATTCAAAGTATTGAGAGTGGTTTTGTGATCAAGTTTACTCAAGACGAGAGGTCTTTTAGATCAGTGCCTCAGGGTTGATGGAGTCAAAAGTAGAGGACACAAAAGTTGAAGGATCAAGTGGAAATAATAGGACTAAGGACAAGAGGGTTAGACCTCGAGGTGTTGCTAAGGCAAGGCCTCAAGGATGAAACCCTAGGGTAGAGAGGCTCACTTTGGTGTAGGGGAACTAGGCCTCAGTGCTCTCTCCTCCTTCCTTAGGTCAAATGGAAAACGACTAGCTCAGAAAAAGGCATAAAACTAAGACAAGAGGATCTGCTAGGCAACATGTTGCTATGGAAAGACTCTATCAACAAACCTTGTAAAATTGGCTCATCAAGGTGTAGAAGGACTAGGCCTTGATGCGTCTTCTTCTTCTTAGCTCAGAAAAGTAAAACAACTAGCAAAAGAAGAGAGGGAAAAGTGTAGCTAAAGCTAGGCTCTTTCTCTCTTCAAATAATGGCTGAAAAATCTTGATGGGGACATGAGACAAGGACCTACAATGTGTGCTTGTCACCTAGGGTTTATTCAACAAATTTATAACAATAAATGCAAGAAATGACAATACAACCATTCATTCAAGAAGTTTTGTAGAAATTTACTTACATTTCACCAAGAAATAACATATCAAACCCTAGTTTTAACACCTTCCATCAAGAAATGCCAATAGAAATAAAAAATGCCTTCCTTCAACAAGTGCGCCTCACAATTTCAGCCAAAGAACCCAAGTGTAGTGCAAATTTAAGACCTCACTAATGAGTGAGTGAAAGATGATGATAAAATGAGAGTGAAAACCCTCAATTTATAGTGTATCAATGACCTAATTTTACTTTTAGGTCATAAAAAGGCCGACAAGGCCAAAATACTAAAAATCATATTGTTGAACATTAAATGTTCAAAATTAAACCCTAATCAAGCTAAAGAGAGACGTCATGCCCCTTTTAGGGAGATGTTAGCCCCTTCTAGGGAAAACACAACATCCTAGAGCAAAACATTAGCCCTCCTTGGGCTATTCCAACCCCACCACATTGCCAACACTGCCTCCCAAGACGTCCACAAGGTTGGATGACATCATGATCATCATGGGTGACGTCCTAGGCCTTCCAAGGCCAACGTTCCACTGAAAAGGGCACAATCCTCTTAGGTCAAGCTCTGCTAGGGTGCCTCTGGTGGAACGTCCTCCTCTTCTCTCGTGCAAAGCCTCTGACCCATCTTTGTCCTGTCTCTTCCCCCTTGATGGGGTATCAACATCCATCTGATGGGATCTTCAGCCCCATGGAGGTCCGAATTGATCATCTCCCCATGTGTACTAGTCCAAATGGTGCTTTTCCATCGAGCATGATCCTACACATCAACAACTACGCCCTCCATAAGCTCATAAATCACAGGGATCATAGCAATGTCAATCACATCTCATCATCAATATTCTTAAACATGTGCATAAAATCCCTAATATCTCAGTTAAAAGCTCAAAGACATTACACAAGCCTGCAATACAAGTTTGGGGAAAATGACAAGGCATCCTATTGGGCTAGTGTCCATTGGAAGAGGAAAGTTTCTGGAAGAGACCTCATCTGAGCCATGTAAGTGGGTGATGTGGGCAAGGGATGTCCAAGCAAGTGGGTGTAGTGAGGGCAGAGGATGCAAAACTTTATTTGTGGGTGCCTTTGTAGAAGGCGAGATGCATCTGTCCTGGATGCAAATTTTTCCAAGCCCATTCATGCCTTTTATTCTTATTCTTTGTTCTTTTATTTATTTCTTTTATTTCTTTTTTCTTCAAGAGGATAATTAGGGGACACTTCCCTGGTGTGGTCACTAATGGTGACAACGTTACCCACAAGTACTTTCGTAGAAATGAGAAGGTTGGCTCGTGATGAGACTCCCTTTCCCTTGGCCATGCAACCAAGAGTCACTACCCTGGCATGGTAACCAGCTGGTGATAATGTCATACTGCTAGGTACCCATGGACCTAAAAGGCTGGCTTGTGATGAGACCCCCTATCCTCTGACTAGGTCTTGTTTTATTATTTTTTTCGGGTCCCTCTAGTTTCTTGATGAGAAGCGTTTTATTTCTTTCTTGGGGATCCTTGGGCGAAGCATCTCAAGGTTTTATTCTTAGGCCTTTATCTTTTTCTAGATTTCTTTTATCTTCTGGGCCTTTAGCCCCTTCTTCCCATGAGATAAGGTGAAATACTGAAAATAGGTCAACCCAATGCCCAAACAAGTGGAATGGGATAGATGAGCGAGAAGCAATATGAAAAGGTGGTGCTGTGACGAGAGCGGATGATGGATTTTCAGAAATCCCCCCATTGGAAAACCAGAACCTATGGACACATGCTTACTAGGGCATCCTATCAATCCCCCCAGACATGGTCAAGTGGGAAAGTATAAGATCCAATCATTTGTTAGAAACAAAAGGAATCAAATGCACATATTCAAAAGCTTTGATGATCAAAGTGACACATACCATGATACCCAGACTCATTACCTCATGGAGCAAGAACCATCTCTGACACAAGACCAAGTCGATGGTGATGGATGCTATTGCTGCTGACAATATAGAGTCACTGAAAGGAAGAAAGGATGGGGCCTCCAGGGCCGTGCTAAATTTGATCCGACTCTCGGTACTCCATGTTTAGGACGTGTGGGCCTCGATACATGATATCCTAGTTATCCCTAAAAGTGGGGGATAAAATCTGGCTCCAACTCGAGGACATGTGCTCACCGTAGAACGCATGAGAACCTCAACATCTATGGCATAACTTGTGTACCTGCTCAATCTCAATAGTGATATTAGTAACCAATTGGGGTGATAATTCCACCCCAATATATATAAGACTGAAATAAAGCAATCAATAGTGAATGTGAAAGCAAACTAACATGTAATGCAAATGGTATAATACACGAATGAAAAAATGCCTACTTACCTTTACTTACCTGTGAATTCAGGTCCCCCCACCTTGGTGAGGTTTGAGGAGGTTCCCGCTGATCGATAATGGGTGCCTTCTTCCTTCCAAAGTGTACAAATAGTAATATTTGTCAACTGATTCTCTTCCAACTTTAAACGGTCCGAGCCATGATTGAGTGCTTCCTTTGACATTGGTTGGCTCTCCTTTCTGGGTATCCCACATCCATACTATGTCCCCTTCCTTGTACTTCCTTATCTTGTATTTGGTTGTCCCTTGGATGACCCTGGTGTATTGTGCAGAGGGAGGAGGGTGGGATTCTGCTGTAAGCACTTCCTGTTGGGATAGACAGATTTGTACATCATCTTCTGCCTTTTTTAGTATCTTCATAGTCCCGACTTCCTTGTTTTTGAACTTGTCTAGGAGTTGTTGATATTCCTCTTTCTTGGGCCATTTAATCTGATCAAAGTCTTCTTCTGTTGAAAAAGGAATATCTTCTGGAGAATACTAATGAAGAGTTTGTATGATCTTGTCATGTGCTTTGTCATCTTTGTCGAAATCACTAGGCTCTTGCACACGAGTTGTAGTCACATGTACATTCTGGAGATGACCAACAGTTCCATCTTTCAAGGGTATATTCACATAAGTGAGGTCCATCTCAAGAGTACCTCCCAGCTTCGAGGAAAACTTCCTGGACAATAACATCCCCCACACATCTGGGACGTCCACGACCACTATGTCCATGTGGATGACTTTCTCGGGGTATTCTTTAAGGAAAACTTCAACATTCTCAATCACCCCATGCGTGGGTATGGATTTAGACTCAAAACCACACACATTCTTGTAAGGTCGTGTGACTTTCAAACCTAGTTGTTGCATGAACTTGAGGGACGTCATGTTAGCACTGGCCCCTGTATCTAGCATGTAGTTGTTGAGGATATTGTTATTCATTATCAAGGTCATGAAGAAGGGAGGATGTTCATCATACTGGACCTTGAAGTGGTCATCTTGCAACATGGTAGGTGGGTCCATGGGTCCATCTGATCCTTGGAAAAAGTTTTCAAATCGTTCTTTGACAGATGACACCTTGATGACTTCTTTCAAAGGGACAGTTACATGCATCTTAGATAATGCCCCTTCAAAGTCAAAGTTTAAGTCAACCCTTTCAGTCTTGGATGTTTTAGGAATGAGTAAATCCAAGGGTGGGGTTTTTGTCTGGTTAGCGGTAGGTTGGTTCATATTATTTCTTCTATACACCTGGAACTCTTGTTTCTTCAATTTTTCTTTTGATTTCTGGTCTAGGTTGTTTATTACCGCCATTCTAGCCAACCTGGCTGCTTCTTTCATGCCCTCCTAATGCTCTGCAATGGTGATATTTATTTGAGGGCCTTGCATGACATGGCCTATGTTATTTACTTGTTGATGGCCATGATTTTTGTAAGGACATTCATGCTCCCAATGTGCTTCACTGCATTCCAAGCACCAAGGGTTTTCATCCACAACGTTTGTAGGGGCTAAGGTGTTAGGAACTTCTTGCTCATTCTTTGGTTTATAAAATTGGTTCCCCTTTTGAAATTGCCCTTTGTAGGGGACCCTATTCACTTGGCTCTGGGATCTCTCCAAGTTGAAAATCCTATTCATCATTAGTTCTTGATTATTCATGATACCATCCATGGAAGCTTGTAATTTTTCCATACTGGCGCAAAGGTATGAGGTAGATTCGGTGTTGTGGACTGTCTTTGGTTTGGTGTCTATTTTCCCCCTTGGATTTGCAAAAGGCTCAATTTTAGAAGAATGGAGGTTTCCCTCAATCTTAGTAGCCAACTCTTGATCTTCCTGGATTGATTGGGGGTTTTTGTACCTGACAAGATACCCCAGTTGGCCAGTAAAATACTTGGTGTAAATATGAACAAGATAATCATCGTTTGGATGCTGGATTGCAGGGATCTTTTGTAACAACGTTTCAAACCTAGTATGGAATTCCCAAATAGATTCATTTTCATGTTTCCAAAGGGAGTTCAACCTAGTAAGAAGCATGTTGGGGTCTTCTTTGATACTCCATCTTTTGAGAAAATCCTCTTCTAGTTTGTCCATGGTTTTAATACCACCATTGGGGAAGCTTAGGTACCAACGCCTTGAAGCATCAAGGAGGGTAGCAAAGAACAATTTCATGACTAAGTCTTCAACATCATCACTCATGGGATGAAGCTAAAAAAACGCCCAAAAATTTCTCATGTGCTCTTCGGAACTGATTGCATTAGTACCTGTAAATTTAGGCAACCACTTTTCATACTTTGGTGGCATCTTCCTAGGGTAGCCTGGTATGGCTGACATGTCTAGTGGTCTGAAGAGAGTAGATGCCCATTGTATTTGGTTATTAGTTGGGTTTGTTGCATTGGTCTAAGAGATAGGCATGGTTGTCAAAGGAAGATTCCCTTGAAAAAGTGATTTTACAAAAAGAGATTTTTGGGGAGGCTTTCTTCTGAAAGATAGAGGAGGATTATTGTACCTCCTTGCAGTTTGTGGAGTTGCCAGATAGTTTTCTTGAAACTACCAAAAGATAAGAGAAAACACCCAAGGTGGAGTCGCGAGGTAAGCTTGTAAGATAAAGACTCTAAAGGCAAGGCTTACCGAAAAAGTTGTCGTCTTGAGGAAGTTTTGACTCAATGTTCCCCGGCAACAACGCCAAAATGTTATCGCGCAGTTTGTAGTTAGGATAAAAGATTGATATGAAGATACAAACTAGCGTAACTGGAACCAATCCCACCCAATGTCACCTCAATGGGATGGTTCTTTCTGTTTAGGGAGGTAAGGCCCAGGGGAGACGTCCTCAATGACTTGGGGTTTTTAGAAGGCAAATTATTTTAAAACAAAGATAAGTTCCCCCCCTCACAAGTCACCACCAAGTAGATAGTCCGACTAACAACCAATAATAAAGTATAACCCAAAAAAGGAGATGCACCTACCTGAGACAAAGCAACAAGAAAATTATATGTGCGCGCTTGCCCACTTGGTTAGTACTTCATATAATTAATGAATATCCGATATATGTAAGCAATTGAATAACAAATATTGACGAAGTCAATGTTAATTAAATATCAATGATATATATAATGTCACTTCTTCAATAAATGTTTGAGAAAAACATGGCATTCAATGTAACAAATCAACACTTCATCCTAGTAATGCCCTTTTATAACCATTCAATTGCTCAAGAATAGGACGATAGCTACACAATGAGGTTAATAGCAAGAGATGACGACAACATTCAGTTAGTAGGGTCAGTTTTAAGCTAGAGTTAGAGTAGTTAGGGTTTCATTCAAAGTATTAAGAGTGGTTTTGTGATCAAGTTTACTCAAGACAAGAGGTCTTTTAGATCAGTGCCTCAGGGATAATGGAGTCAAAAGTAGAGGACACAAAGGTTGAAGGATCAAGTGGAAATAATAGGACTAAGGACAAGAGGGTTAGACCTTGAGGTGTTGCTAAGGCAAGGCATCAAGGATGAAAACCTAGGGGAGAGAGGCTCACTTTGGTGTAGGGGAACTAGGCCTCAGTGCTCTCTCCTCCTTCCTTAGCTCAAATGGAAAATGGCTTGCTCAGAAAAATACATAAAACTAAGACAAGAGGATCTTCTAGGCAACGTGTTGCTATGGAAAGGATCTACCAGCCAACCCTAGAAAATCATCTAATCAAGGTGTAGAAGGACTAGGCCCTGATGCATCTTCTTCTTCTTAGCTCATAAAAGTAAAATGGATAGAAAAAGAAGAGGGGGAAAAGTGTAGCTAAAGCTAGGCTCTTTCTCTCTTCAAATAATGGCTAAAAAATCTTGACGGGGACATGAGATAAGGACCTACAAGGTGTGCTTGTCACCTAGGATTTATTCAACAAATTTATAACAATAAATGCAAGAAATGACAATACAACCATTCAATCAAGAAGTTTTTCATAAATTTACTTACATTTCACTAAGAAATAACATAGCAAACCCTAGTTGTAACACCTTCCATCAAGAAATGCCACCAGAAATAAAAAATGCCTTCCTTCAACAAGTGCACCTCACAATTTCAGCCAAAGAACCCAAGTGTAGTGCAAATTTCAGACCTCACTAATGAGTGAGTGAAAGATGATGATAAAATGAGAGTGAAAACCCTCAATTTATAGTGTATCAATGACCTAATTTTACTTTCAGGTCTAAAAAGGCCAACAAGGCCAAAATACTAAAAATCATACTGTTTTACATTAAATGTTCAAAATTAAACCCTAATCAAGCTAAAGTGAGACGTCATGCCCCTTTTAGGGAGACGTTAGCCCCTTCTAGGGCAAATGAAGCATCCTGGAGCAAAACGTTAGCCCTCCTTGGACTTCTTCAACCTGCTACACGTGCCAACACTGCCAAATCTGCCTCCCAAGACCTTGACAAGGCTGGATGATGTCATGATCATCATGGGTGATGTCCTAGGCCTTCCAAGGCCAACATTCCACTGAAAAGGGCACAATCCCCCTAGGTCAAGCTCTGCCAGGGTGCCTCTGGTGGAACGTCCTCCTCTTCTCTTATGCAAATCCTCTGACCCATCTCTTTCTTGTCTCTGCCCCCTTGATGGGGTGTCATCATCCATCTGGTGGGATATTCAGTGCCATGGAGGTCTGAACTGATCATCTCCCCATGTGTACCAATCCAAATGGTATCTGTTTGTCGGGCATGATCCTACACATCAACAGCTATGCCCTCGATGGGATCATAAATCACAGGGATCATAGCAATGTCAATCACATCTCATCATCAATATTATTAAACATGTGCATAAAACCCCTAATATCTTAGTTAAAATATCAAAGACATTACATAAGTCTGCAATACAAGTTTGGGGAAAATGACAGAGCGTCCTATTGGGCTAGTGTCTATTAGAAGAGGAAAGTTTCCAGAAGAGACCTCATCTGAGCCATGTAAGTGGGTGATGTGGGCAAGGGATGTCCAAGCAAGTGGGTGCAGTGAGGGAAGAGGATGAAATTTTTTATCTATGGGTGCCTTTGTAGAAGGCGAGCTGCACCTGTCCTAGATGCAATTTTTTCCAATCCCATTCATGCCTTTTATTCTTATTCTTTATTCTTTTACTTTTTTTTTATTGTTTTTTTCTTCAAGAGGCTAATCAGGGGACACTGCCCTGGAGTGGTGATCAGTGATGACAATGTTACCCACAAGTACTTTCCTATAAATGAGAAGGCTAGCTCGTGATGAGACCCCCTTTCCCTTGGCCATGCAACCAAGAGTCACTACCATGGCATGGTAACCGGCTGGTGATAATGTCATACTACTAGGTACCCATGGACCTAATAGGCTAGATAACCAAGAAAATTCCATCACAATGCAAGAATTTTCCTCCAAGAGAGATATCACATCACTTCTTCATCCAATAGAAAAAAAAAAACAATCACAAGAGAAAGTATAAGAGAGAGATATGTAAAATTTCCAAAGAGGGGCGAGGCACAAATTTCAGCCAAGGAGTCTTTCTCCTGAGAGTTATGTCAAAATGAAATGGAAATGATCTTTATTTATACAAATATCCTAAAAAGTGTTTGTTCACATAAATTAGGGTAAACCACAAAGTAAGGAGGTCAACCTCCTTTACTTTTCCCCTTTACAACATAAAATTTAATTTGCACACAAAGTAAACCCTAAAACATGCATGATGTCACCCCTTTAGGGCAACATTTTGGCACTTGGAGCAAGTCATTGAGCTTGGAGATGAAGCATTGGGCCTCCAAAGGCCTCCTTCTCATGCGTTAGGGTCTTCTCCATCAATCTAAGGCTTCTCCTCTTCAAATAAGTGCCAAGTTTCGATCCTCAACACCACCACCACCAAAACCCTAGCCCCAACAAAACATCAAGCCCTAATATGTAGCGCTATACCCTCGAAAGGGAAATCGTTGGGGTGATGAAGGGCTAGGATAGGTCCTCTAAGGTATCTCTCAAGCCTCCAAAGTCTATCATCATCATCTTGTGTGTGGGCCATGGTATTCAACCTGTGGACTTCATGCCCCAAGGAAGACCAAGATAGGCTTGTTCATCCAAAACTATCCCTCCAAGGATCTCAAGTCAAATGCATCATGATGAGTAAATCAAATCAATAAAAGAGTCACCTAAGCATGTGCACCAAAGCTACCTTATCAAATTAAACAAGTTCTCAAAGACCCTATGCAATTTTCCAAGTTGAGGTATGGGAGGGTTGACAAGGTGACCTATTGGGTGAATCATTCCTCAAGTCAAGGGATGTTTCCTAGGTGGACCCTGTCTAAGCCATGTAAAGAAGATGGAATGGATGGGGGTAAGACTTATGGGAATGGGATTCATGACATATAAGTGTTTGTATTGTGTCATATATGGGTTCCTTTGTAGAGGGTGTGTTGCACCTTCGTTTCCAGTGCATCCTTTTTCTAATCTCATTTAATGCCTTTTGTTTTTTAAGATGTTTCTAGGTTGAAGCCAAGGTGGGGCTTCTACCTAAGAATGAAAAACATTTCCCTCCTTGACTCTACCCTGGTCACATTATGCTTCCCCAAGTTGAAGACAATGTGTGGGACTTCTACCTAAGCATGAAAAACATTTCCCACACACGCTCTACCTTGGTTGGCATTTTTATATGGTTATTTTTTCATGGGTCCCATTAGTTTCTTATGAGAGACATTTCATTTTCCTCAAGATCCTTGGGAAATCATCCAGAAGGTTTATGATTGGATTTTATCTTTTTCCAGCTACAAACCTCCGGGCCTTCAACCCCTTCTTCCCATGAGATGAGGTACAATCCCTTCTTGGGTCAGTACACCTAAAAATCCCAAAAGATGGGGACATGAAATGGATGAAGAACGAAAAGTGGTAAGTATGGTTGAGAATGGTATGATGAATCATCAATAAGACCTCCTAGTAGCATGGCCTCTTCCTAAGGGTGACCACTTACTAGGGCACAATGTCAACCACCAAGGTAAAACAAGGAAAAGAGAATAATTTCTAAGCAAGTGTTCTATAATCAAAAGCAACTTTGAATGTAACATACTCAAATGCCTCAAATATTGAAATGACACTCACCATAATACCTGCCTTGTACCTCATGGAGCAAGACCCGATGGACTTCCAGAATCAAGATGATGTGGTGGATACCATCGTGATGACTCCCGGAAATGTGGTGGTGAAGCAGGTCTTTGTATGTGCATGTGGATGTTGTCGACCATTTGTCTCTCGGTACTCCATGTCTGAAACCTAAGGGCCTTAAGATATCAACTCCTTAGTTATCCCTAGAAATTGGGGATAACAAGTTGAATTGACATGCCATTTGAGTCTCTTGTGTAGGGATCACCATCTTTAACAAGATTAGGGGATTAAAAACCTCTGTTTTGCAAGTATTTAGCTGTGTAGGTACCTCATCTTTTGAGAAGCGGTTAGGTCAGCCTTGAGCAACCTTCCACAAGCTCAGAAGATTTAGCGGATGTAGTCCCTCAACACAATACAGAAGGACTCCATAGCCCAAGGAATTCCCACTTCTCAAGATTTCTTCTCCTCTTTCTTCTCATTTAATTTATTTTGGTTATTTCTTGCATGCAAAGTGTAGATCTATGTTTTAAATCTAAATCGTAATTAGATCCATTCACATGCATTCTTAGATCTACTTTTTACTTTCATTTCTATAATCATTTAAGTATATCTAACCAAAAAGTTGTCTTTTAGTAAAGCTTTCAAAGTTAGATTCAAATACTAAAAGATAGATTTAATTACAAAAGATTTATTTTCATATTTAGGAAAAGTAAAGTGCCCGTTGTTTGTTGTTTCGACAACAAACAAAAAGTCACTAGAATATCAGTTTATAGTTGATTTCCAGTTGAATTCACTAAACTCATGTTTACCTTTTTACTTAGAATTTTTCGTGTCAGATTAACACTCTTTTGTAGGTTTAAAGTCGTTTGGGCAGGTTTAAAGTTGTTTTACCTTAACCTCGCTTTAAAGTCATTTGGGAAATTTTCTAAGGAAAATTGCTCATTGTTTTCTTGCCACTCGCGAACAAGTAGAGAGAAACTCTGCCTAATTTTCGTGGATCCGGGGCATCGAGGACCTCCTTGGGTGCCTTCTCCTCTTCTTTGCTCTCTTCTAGCATTTGTAAGTTTTCTTGGACTCTTAAATCCATAAAATATGAAAAAACACTTCTTTTTGAGATTGTAAATCAACGAAGTTAGTGGGATAACCTACCAACCTTCTCATCCTCCCTACCCTAGGGGGATTTCATCTTTTTTTTTTTGTTATTTGTCCAAGTTTTCTAATTCTAAGAGTTAACACTAATTAAAATCAACCAAGATAAAATAAAAAACATTTCCTTTTAGTTTTTCCTTTCAAGTATTAGTTAGAAAGCAATATCTTAGATTAGTTTCCTAGTTTTCATTTCGTAGTTCTTTCAATTTTTCTCCCTTTCTGCAAAGAATAATGAACCTTCCTAGTCAAAATATTACCCTTAGTAATTAGAAAACATTTTATTTCTTGCTCAACCCTGCAATCTAGGTAATCTTGAGTGGTTAGTGTTGAAATATTGTAACTTCAAATAATATTCTAATTGAGAGAGAGTTGAATAATATTATTATATTATATTTAATTAGGCCCTATTGTGCCTTGACAGTTAATTGTAAATTAAGAGGATAAAGTGCCAGGTCAACCTAGACCTAATTATAGGCTGGCCAGACCACTATTTATAAGAGAGGCCGGTGCATCATTTGTACACACTCACCACACTAGCTCTGCAACTATGAAGAAGTGCGCAAGTCTTGGAGAAACTACTACTGCAACCAGGGGTGACGTTAAGGGGGGTTTTGGTCTATCTCTTGGTATTTCTTGGTTAAGTGGTGTGCTACTCTTCCTAGTGAAGGAGTAGAGGAGGATCTCTTGTTCAGTCTTTGGTCTATATATATTGAGGAAATTTTTGCCGGGTTTTCTCCCCCATGAGAGTTTCCCATGATAATATGTGTGTCTCTATTGTTTCAGTGATTGCCTCTCTTTCAGTGATCTTATTTATGCAACTAATGTGCTAAATGATTATAATAATAAAGAAGAATCATAACTGCTAGTTGTATAAGTAAAACTTCAACATGGTTTTAGAGCAGGCACGAAAGAGACCAACTCACAATCCATTTTTCAGTATTGCAGTTGCTTAGAATTAGGGTTTCTGCATAAACCCTAAGTGTGACAGTTTCCTTGTTTGAGGAGGATGTTGGAGAAAGTAACCACACCTAGGAACTCACCCTAGGAGGGTGCATCTAATCCTTGGATCAAAATTTCGAAATTTGAAGTTTGAGAAATAAGGGTTTCCTTATAAAACCCTAAGTTGCAATTGCAGTTGTAGTACCAGTTGCAATTGCAGTGCCAGTTCCTTTGTACCAGTTCCTTCATGGCAGTTGAAACACCAGCTACAATGTCAACACCAGTTGTAGTACTAGTTGTAGTGAAAGTTTTTGTGAATTGTTGGGACTGATTTTTATTGTCCTAGTGCCCCTTACCCTAGCAAATATCCAACTACCTTTAAGTTACAAGTTGAAGCACCTTTGAAGTTTTAAAGGCTCGTTATTTCTTTCTGCTGCTTCCGGATGGTGCCACTACCTGCCGATACTATCAGAGGTATGTACTTACATATGTTCAAACTGTATCATTATTCTAAAGAGTATTTGTTGGAGAAAGGATCTTTTGTCTAAGCAACGATTATAATAACTATGCACCCCAGGTTTGATTACCTTAATATGCCTCTACTTGTTATGGAATTATTGTAATCTTATGAATATCCAGGTTTCATTTTGATCTGTTGAAGTTATCATACTAACCATTGGTCAAAATTAAAGTCAAAGTATTAGATTGATTAAAGTTGATATTATAGAGTTTATTCTCTAACTCAGATTTTTGTCAAGATAGCATATTATCTTAGTACAGAGGATAGGTTGAATAAAGTACTTGTAATCTTGAGTGAAGGAGACTCGAAAGAAAAGAAACACACTCATTCTTGAGGACAAGACTCCAGGTTCCAGGTTTGATTGATTAAATTGATAAGATTCAAATTTACACATATCAAGTTTGATAACTCCTAAACACTATAGTTGTGATAACAATCTTTGAAAAGATTTATTATTGAATACTTGGTAGCATGTGAAAACTATTGAGATAAATTCTTACTATAATCATTTACTAGATATAACAAACATCTCCTCTAGGAGAAACTTCTTGTTTTGTTTCCAGGTTACCATGGAGGAATGATTGATCACAACACTAGAAGAGTGATTCTCTCATCCCTTATTATTGTATTTCTTACGTTTTACCCTTTTTACAGGAAGGTGTCACAAGTGATAGCTCTGAAAGAGCTACTGTGACGATTGTTCTCACTATTGTTGTTATTATTATTATAAAGAGTACTATTCTTGTTTGTTGTTTCTCCCTTGTTGTTCTTGTTCCGAGTAGGTCACAGCTGATAACCCTGATGGAGCTATGGTGACGATTGCAAGAGGCAAGATATTAGATGAGACATGGAGACAGATCATGAGGAGCAGAAGGATCCAAAGATGACATAACAAATCCCTCTAGTGCAGTTGATCACTCTTCAAATCACCAAGAAGAGTTAGTAGAGCTAGAAGGGCCTACCCAGAAGCATTGTAGTAACCAAGAAGAGACCAATATGGTCCCGTGACACTTTGTAGGATGAAAATCAATATAGAATTAACGAGCCATATCATGAGGAGAAGATGGCTCCACCAGTGGTGAGGCAGGTAGACCCACCAAGTACCAACTCAGAAGGAGCTAGAGTTCAGAGGGAGTCGGCTCTCATGATATAGTAAGGAGGAGCAGTCTCCCCAAGACCATTCATAGCGATGTACAAAGCCTGATTTGTGTCCAGAGGATTCTCCCAACAAGAGGGAGACTATAATGAGACACTTTCTCTAGTAATCAAAGAAATAGTTCTAGTGTCTGTGAAGACAACCAAAACAACCATGATTTCGATACAATATGAGATTCAAAGGGAGAAGTCCTTGTATTGGAGATTGATTTTCCTCCATGAAAGAAGAAAAGCTAACCTCAATTTCAGATGAAGCTATTGCCATGATAGAATAGAGGAGCTACTCTCAGAGTTCAACAACTACAGTGAGAATACAACAATCATTCTCAGCTTCAAAAAAAGTAGTTGCAGGTGCAGAGTCCCAGTTCTAGAAGGAATAGTTGCAGAAAAAGTAAAGAACATACTCAAGTAGTGAGACAAATAGTGCTTTGCAGAAAGAACATTGAACCAACACATGATTATGCAGATTGATTTGCAGCTGAGCAAGTGTACTGGCTTCGTATAATGTGATGTGAAAAATTGGTTTTGAAGTACAGGACAAGAATGTTACACTTCAAAATTACTCAACTGGATAAGTGTCGCATGTTCCTCTCAATTGTCGTAAGTGTCACATCTTCCTTACAACTTTCGTGAGTGTTGCAAGTTGTTCAAAAGTGTTGCAAACGTTGTTCAAGCATACTACCATAACAACGACACTAAGGAGGCACTTAAAACATCTCATACACTTGATTTGGAGAAGGGGAACTGGTTAACTGAAGTCAAAGAACTCTAATCACCTGAGAAGGGCTCTTAAACAAAGGCTCTGAGGGTGAGAACTCCCCTACATCATCCTTAGGAGTGCTGGCGCTCCCCTATAAGGCCTCAGGGAGCGTTATAACACTTGTCTGCCCCTTTGAAGGAGCGCTATCCACCTTTGGAGCATTGGCGCTCCCCTCAAGCTTCCCAGGGAGCGCTACAATGCTCTGATGCCCCTTTTGAGGGAGCACTGCCTAATCTGAGGTAGTAGTTGGCCCGTTGAGGAGAATAAGGGGAGGATCTTTCAAGTTTAGAAGGCAGTTGCATTCAAATTCTTGGTTCCATCAAGGGGTCCCTAATCTAAGGAGGAAGTTCCTCAACTTGTTCTAAAGATAACTCAAGAGGTTAAGCTCCTCTTGACCTATATAAGCAAGCTCTATGATGGTGAAAAGGGAGAGAATTGCTAGAATCAAACCTATGATCTCATAGGGAACACACAGTCAGTCAAAGGAGAAGTGATCAGTGAAGCTGCTATCATCCAGGTTGTGGATCTTTCGAGCAAGGGTTAGACAAAGGGGACTTGACGAAGCTGTCACATTCGCATCTACGATTGTAAGTACTGTTGTCGTTATTCTGATCAATATGAAATGCTTGGACTATTTCTTTCTAGTTTGTGTCTGATCTGACATGAACCTATCATTGATAGATAGATCTGTTTTCAAGCTAACATCAATAGAGTAGGAAGCGGTCGTACTTTGTTTGTCTACAGGACTCAGCGAGGAGCGAGAGTTTGGAGCTCAATTTGGAGTGTGCAGGGACAAACATTGATAAAATGGTACTGATGTTCTCCTTCCTTCTCATGTGCTAGTTTGTATGGATTTGAAAGGAAGTCAGTGTCCACGTTAAGCACTTTCTGTCTTAGAGTAGGGTCTAGTTCTTTGAGGCAATCTACCTGTCTGTAGGGAGATTTTCCTACAACAGAAACTGGCGACTCCACTGGGGAGTCCTCAAATCGAAACTTCTTGTTTGGATTTCTCCTCATAGACCTTGTTTTACCCCTTGGTCATTTCAGACCTAGTTCACTCCTTTTTTTATTGTTTTCATGAGCTGATTGGCTCCCTACCCCATCATACTCAGCCTAATTGTCGAGATTGAATCATAATTTTTGGATTTCTTGACACTTTTTGGAGTTTTTGAACCTGGCGCCCCTGTCCCTGTGTTAACAGAGCGCCAACGCTCCCTAATAGCCTCACACAGAGTGCTATAATGCTCCTTGTCCTTGACAATAGAGAGCCAACACTCCTTTGGCCAATAAACCTTCCAAAATTGTTTTTTCAAGGTTTTTCCTTTGTGTCTCTCTTGCTGGGTAACCTTGTGAGTCAATCCTTCTTCTTTCCAGCTTTGACATCTATCTTTTTCTTGAAGAACAAACATCTTGCTGTTTGAATTTTGTAGCCTTCTTCACTATTGTTGTTGAGTTTTTCTGCCATTTGGAGCTTGAAACCCATGCATTGTCTTTCTCTCCTCATCGACTGAACGAAAAACTCTGGTGAAAGTCATCAAAGGCCTACAGATATTTTCATTTGGTTTTAGTTAAGATCATTGTTCTTCGGCATTTCCTTTGGTGTGAAGTTTGATTTCTCTTTGATTGTTTCTTTTCTTTCGCTTCTTGTTTTGATCACAACAAGAGGGTGTATTGTTTGTATGATTCTTGCTTGTGTTGGTCTGATTTCCGTTTATCCAAAAAGATAATTAGCAAGACGAGCATTGTGTTGAATTAATCATTATTCATATACAAACAATAAAAAGAATCTTCATGATTGATTGTGCATATTAGAAGGTATATCAAAAGTTTTAGCATTACATCAGGATTTGATTGAACAAAATTTGTTTGAGGACATTCCTTATTTGTGCTTGTTAGTGAAAAGAACTCTCTCCCCCCCTTAGATAGATGTTCATCGAAAAGAAATGACTGCTTATCATCTTTGATGCATTTTTTGGACTGAGTCATAATTCCATTCATTTCACTTCCATGCACCCCTTTTGAGTAAAGAACAACTATAAAATGAACACTAATTAAAAATTATCTAGAAAATTTTCTTTTCTAGGATCCTCAACCAACAATAGATTAGCCTTAGTACTTTGGATTAGGCTGTGAGCATAACTCTACAAAGTTTCCAAAACAAACATTAGCATCCTAAGTTAGGGAGAGTCAAATCCAATTATCGTATAAGTCTACCTGGGATCCCCCTCTAACACAGGGGTTACACACGAGGTCGCATTCGGGTGAGCTACAGGGACTAACCCTCTGTGGTTTAACTGATTGTGGTGGTCATATCATATTATGGGGATCGCTTAAAGGTAAATACACAATTACTGCGTGGAAGCCTTTTAGTTGATTTCAGGCTTGATACCCTGCTCGTACATTTAGATCGGACTGTCGACTGTTCCCGCCCAGGGGCTGACTACGAATTGGTAACCTTAGTGGCCATAATATTTAGGGTCTTACACAAGGTGACAATGATGGGAAGTCTCACTGTACCTGGAGAAGACATTGGTCAAACTCACTCGGGCTCCTTGGAG
>JZKD02S0944453.1:555841-590481 GCA_000966675.3 Picea glauca | reverse complement strand
TGTCGCAAACGTTGTTCAAGCATACTGCCATAACGACGACACTAAGGAGGCACTTAAAACATCTCATACACTTGATTTGGAGAAGGGGAACTGGTTAACTAAAGTCAAAGAACTCTTATCACCTGAGAAGGGCTCTTAAACAAAGGTTCTGAGGGTGAGCGCTCCCCTACATCAGCCTTAGGAGCACTGGCGCTCTCCTATAAGGCCTCAGGGAGCGTTATAACGCTTGTCTGCCCCTCTGAAGGAGTGCTATCCACCTTTGGAGCGTTGGCGCTCCCCTTAAGCTTCCTAGGGAGCGCTACAATGCTCTGATGCCCCTTTTGAGGGAGCGCTGCCTAATCTGAGGTAGTAGTTAGCTCGTTGAGGAGAATAAGGGGAGGATCTTTCAAGTTTAGAAGGCAGTTGCATTTGAATTCTTGGTTCCATCAAGGGGTCCCTGATCTAAGGAGGAAGTTCCTCAACTTGTTCTAAAGATAACTCAAGAGGTTAAGCTCCTCTTAACCTATATAAACAAGCTCTATGATGGTAAAAAGGGAGAGAATTGCTAGCATCAAACCTATGATCTCATAGGGAACACACAGTCAGTCAAAGGAGAAGTGATCAGTGAAGCTGCTATCATCCAGGTTGTGGATCTTTCGAGCAAGGGTTAGACAAAGGGGACTTGACGAAGTTGTCGCATTCACATCTACGATTGTAAGTATTGTTGTCGTTATTCTCATCAATATGACATGATTGGCCTATTTCTTTCTAGTTTGTGTCTGATCTCACATGAACCTATCATTGATAGATAGATCTGTTTTCAAGCTAACATCAATAGAGTAGGAAGCGGTCGTACTTTGTTTGTCTACAGGACTCAGCAAGGAGCGAGAGTTCGGAGCTCGATTTGGAGTGTGCAGGGACAAACATAAAAAAAAGGTACTATTGTTCTCCTTCTTTCTCATGTGCTAGTTTGTATGGATTTGAAAGGAAGTCAGTGCCCACGTTAAGCACTTTCTGTCTTAGAGTAGGGTCTAGCTCTTTGAGGCAATCTACCTGTCCGCAGGGAGATTTTCCTACAACAAAGAAGACTCATGTATGCAAGTTGAAGAAGGCTTTGTATGGTCTGGAGCAAGCTCCAAGATCTTGGTATGGCAGTATTGATAGTTTTCTGATGAACTTGGGCTTTACCAAGAGTAAAGTTGATCCCAACCTTTACTTCAAGATTGAGAATGATGGACTAGTTATATTGCTGCTATATGTGGATGACTTATTCTTGACAAATGAAGAAAGTCTCATCACATATTGTAAGAAGAAGCTTCTCGTTGGATTTGAAATGAAGGACCTAGGCTCGATGCACTATTTATTAGGTTTTGAAGTTTGGCAGAGCCCAGAGAAGATCTTCCTTAACCAAGGGAAGTCTATAGTTGAAATATTGAAGAAGTTTGACATGTTGGAATGTAAAGCCATGGCCACACCCATGGAGATGAATTTCAAGCTCCTGGTTGATACTTCATCGGAGTTAGTTGATGCTACTATATACAAACAAATTATTGGTTTGTTGATGTATCTGACGAATACCGGGCCAGATATATGCTTTGATGTGAACACCTTGAGTCAGTATCTGGTGGAGTCCATATGTGTTCACCTTGTAGCTGCAAAACATTGTTGGAGTTACTTCACACACACCTAGGATTTTTTTTCCTAATGTTTTTTCCTTGTTTATTAGTCACAATTAGTCATTATCCAGTCTCTTATATTTTAGGGGAGAATAATCCACCTAGAGAATATTCTCTTCAGTTGACACTTCAGTTTGACCAGTTGAGTTGAGTCTAGATGTTGCATTGGTTTTGTCACCAAAGCTTTATACTTGCAACTTGTCCTCAACATCCAAGATATGGAAGCATGTGGAAATTATATATGATGTTAGCATATAAACTAGCATAATCCATTAACATGCATAACAAATACGCCCATGGAAATTAATACAAATATTTGCAACATATATTTGGACGAGAAAAGAGTATTTCTATTAATGTAATCAATAGAAGTACATAAGTTACAAACTTATATAACGACACATATCAAAACCGAGAAACTAAGTCCCTCCAGCTGGGCCTTCACCACTTCAATCCTCCTCAAAGGAAAGTTTCAGTGATGACACATATTGAAACCGAGAAACTAAGTCCCTCTAGCCGAGCCTTCACCACTTCAATCCTCCATAAAGGAAAGATCACAAGTAGTAGGAGTCAATGAGGTTCTCCATATCAAGATAGGAAGAGCTTGAGGGATAAACACAAGAAGTTCAGACTTTCAGGGACAAATGGATGAAGACTCAATATGAGGTGAAATTTCTCCAGAGTGTCTTTGCTCTCAATGATGAATGTCTTCAAGGCATGCATATGGCTCAATTTATAGCCTTCAAATGGAATTGAAGGGTCGAGTCAGAGCATTTCCAGTATATGGAAGGTCAAGTATCAAGGATCTCGTGACATGGCATGGAAACCCGACATATTTTTTAATTTTTGAGCACAAAACCCGATGTACATGTGCTGTAATGGAGAAACCTGCGTATACACGAGTTGTCTAACTGTGGCTCATGTATATGGACAAAAAATTGTATTTTTTACTCTAGAGTGAGCAAAAAGCGGAAATTAAGTCTGCAGAGGGAAATGGAAGGCTATCAAAGCAAGATGCATGGAGTGTGGGAAAATTTTCTATACCAGTAATCAACCTGATTCATAACCCTCATATCATAAGAGGTTGGTTGTATTTGGGTAGTAACATAGGTGACCTTAGACTTGATTTTTCTTGTCTTAAGAACCCTAGGTGTTACTAGGGAATCCTCCCTTGTGTTGGGATTGTCCCACACTAAAAAGAGGAAAGTAGTTGTCTAAGTGACAATGGAAACACTTCCATTTTACACTCATCCTTTTTACCTTGTGAGGGCTTCTCACTGGGGTAAAAATTTGTGTGATAACAATGAAAAAATGTCATTGGAATTTGTTTTAATATGTATTTCTTTTTTACATTGTTATGCTAGTGTATCAAAATCTACTCATGTCCAATAAGAAACAAAAAACTTGAAAGAAAAAAAAAATCCCTAGCAATCCCTTTGTGCCACCAAAGTCGAGGATTCCTCTAGATACATGAATCCATTATGACATTTTGTACTTCTTCTCTAACCGAATAAAGTGACAATTTTTTTACTTAATACATTTTAATCGTTTCAATTAAAAAAAACATACTTGCATGCCTTTGATATGTTTTTATGGACAACTAACCCCTAAATTCTAAAATGATGGGGAGTTGCAGTGATTTCATAATGTAAAGTGACCATTACCTTAAGAATGTACTTCGTCACCCATGGGAGTTTGTGTTGATGTTACGGTAGTTGCGGGAGGTATTAACCTCCACGTGTGACCTTTGACAAGACTAGAATATTCTAAGAAGCTAGAGAAACCCTAAACGGTTGGATAAGAACCCTAGAAGACAAGTTGACTCAATAGAAAATGTAATATTAAGTTATTAGCCTCCAAGAAGAGAAGTTGTCCCCGGTTAGGTTACTTGAAGAACTATAAATAGAGGGTGCTTGAGCTCATTTGGACTCACTCACTCACGACTTCATAAGGACTAGTGGTGTGCATGAATGGAGGAGAGTTGTAGATGTTGCAGTAGTGACTTGGTCTTTGGTTTATGGTTTTCATTTTCTACTTGGTGCGCTAGCTTTGGAGAGAGGAATGATATCTTGGTTGGTTATCTGCTCTAGTGTTTTCTTCTGGAATTATTCTAGTTGTCAAGGTTAAGGTGCTCCGGGGTGGACTTGTGCCTATGGTTGGTTCACAATATAGAGATATTGTCTATGGTGAAACAAGCACACCTATTATTTTTAACAGGTTATGGGCCCACACTATCTTTGGATAGTCTAACCACTGGAAGGTAGATTGGGAGAATTTTATTAGTTGTAGTTGCAGTTGCAATCAGAGTTTTTCTACAACAACAAAACCCTAACCCTCTTGTTGAGGCACCTTATGTGAAGCACTTGACCTAATTCTTAGATAACCTAGTGTGCCCTAGCCTAGCACACCCCCTGGTACTCTCAGCAAGCCAAGGTGTCAAGTTTGAGTTTTTGGTCAAATTCAAAGGTTGACCAAGTCAAAGTCAAAAGTCAACGCAACCATGACTTACTCTATGAAGTCAGAAAACAAGTTAGAAGGGGATTCAAACTTTAGAGCATGGAAGACAAGGATTGAACTCATCCTTTCCAAGAATAAAGTTCTAAATATCGTGAAAGGCAATATCATGGAACCATAGTTTGAAGCAGGAAAAGAGAAGGAACCTCATAACGTTGCACCACTAGAGAACTTCAAGGATAATGACATTAATGCTATGAGTATCATAGTGGACTTTGTAAAGGATCACTTGATACCCTACATTTCTCATCTTGACTCATCCAAGAAGTGTACGATGCCCTAACTAACCTTTTCTCAGTCAGAAATATTGGACAAGTGATGAGTCTTAAGAATGAACTCTGTGACACAAAGATGACAAAGGATGACACCATAGCTTCATACTTTGTGAATATTTCTCAGTTGAAAGATCAATTACAAGCTATTGGAGAAGGCATCCTAGAAAAGGAAGTTGCGAACATAGCAGTCAATGGTATTTCTAGATCATGGGATGCATTTGCTACAAGCATGAATACAAGGAAGGAGTTCCCAACGTTAGAAGAACTTTGGACCTATTGTGCACAAGAAAAGACAAGGTTAAACTCCAAGGGAAAAAGTCAAAAGGAATAATATGTTAAATCCTTTGCAACAAAGTTCAAAAGACATGGAGGTAAGAAAAGATATGATTCAAGAAAGAAGTTCAAGAGAGATATGTCAAAGGTACAATGCTTTGAATGCCATGATTATGCCCACTACAAGAGGGATTGTCCTAAACTAAAAAAGAATAGAAAAGAGAAACATCACGCATTAGCTGCCAATGATGAAGAACCCTCAAAGAAGACAAAGCATGATGAAACAAATTTCTTCTATTATTCATCTCTTATTGGAACCATTGAAGATGACATATGGACGATAGTGGATCTTGAAGGCATATGAGAGGTGACCGTAAGAATTTATCAAGCATGAAGGAAAATGAGACACCTCATAAAGTGGATCTTGGAGACAAGAACTCTTATGCAGTCAAGGAAATTAGACAAGCTACTATCAAAATGGAATCAAGTAACTCTATTCATCTCAGTAATGTTCTATATGTACCCGGTTTGAAAAATAATCTAATATTTATTTCTCATTTTGAAGAGAAGGGAGATATAGTAGCTTTTCTAGATGGAAAAGTTCTTGTATGGTCTAAAGATTCAAAGATAGAAGACACTAGAGTCATTGGAATTCGTGAAGGAAGATTGTATAAAATCCTATGTCAGAGTACTCAAGCTCTAGTACATGATGAAATAAACCCTAGTGAGTTATTCCATAGAAGGTATGCTCACCTTCATTATCAAGCATTGCCATCCCTAAAAGAGATGGTTGTAGGCATACCAAAATTACAATCAGTACATGAAGGTGTGTGCAGAGGATGTGCACTTGGGAAGAATATTAAGAAACCATTTCCAAGCAGTGAGAATAAAATCAAAGGGATGTTAGACCTAATACATCTATATGTATGTGGTCCTATGCCAATGAAGTCTATAGGAGGATCTCTTTACTATGTGACATTCATAGATGACTTCTCAAGAAAGGCATGGTTGTATCTGTTAAAGACCAAGGATTAAGTATTTAGAAAACTCCAAGAATCCAAAGTTGAAGTAGAGAATCCAACAGATAAGAAGATAGAGATAATAATAACTGATAATGGAGGAGAATACACCTCTAAGGAGCTCGTTGCCTTTTGTAAAGAAGATGGGATTAGGAGGAATCTTATTTTTCCTCATAATCCTCAACAGAATGGTGTGGCTGAAAGGAAGAACAAAACTATTGAAGAATCAATTAAGGAAATGATGAATGACGAGAATTTATCCATGTTCCTATGGGGATAAACAACTATGATAGATGTTTATATTTAGAATAGAAGTCCACATAGAATATTGAAGAACATGACTCTAGAAGAATCCTTCTCCAGAAGGAAGCCAAGTGTTGAACACTTGAGAATCTTTGGATGCCCTGTCTATATTCTTGTTCCCAAGGATAAGAGAAAGAAGTTGGAACCTTTAGGAAAGAAAGACATATTCGTTGGATATAGTGAATCATCAAAGGCATACAGAATTTATGTTCTAGGTCAACAAAAGGTTGAAATCAATAGAGACATAACCTTTGATGAAAGTATTGCATTTAAGAAGTCTATAGAAGACTCCATAGACTCCAACGAAGAAGAGGAACATGAAGATACCAAAGAAGAAAGTACATGTTGAAGATTTTCCAGGTCCTATCAAGCTGCCAACTAGGTTTGTCTTTGACCTCAAGTTGGTTCTAAGTTTCAACTGTCAATGAAGGTTTTGTTGTTGTTTTAGGACATCCAATAGTTCAAGAACTTATTGTTAATTTGTTACAGTTACATTCACAATTTTAGGTGCTCTAGCATGTAGTTTTAGTCACCAAGGGTTAGCACATGCATACTAAAATAAATGTAACACACCTAGAGATATTTACAGCTAAAAATATACTAGTTCTACACTCTAACATACATGAAATTGAACACGGGTATTTTTGGTCAACATGACCCTAGATAAAACCCCCCTAGGGAAAACCAGTTTGGAATATATGTCTATATATGAGGAGAATAGATGGTGGAATACAACAAGTACAAAATATAGATGAAATTGATACAATAGTAGCTTGATCCAAGCTGAAGCAAGTCCAAAAGAAGCAAGAGCGTCCTAGGATGGTGCCCCCCCCAGAAATGTTGCCAAGACCACTGAAATGGACCCAGATGCTAACTAGAAGCTCTGAACAAGAAAAATCTCCACAATACTTTGATACTGAAGTGTAGCCTCCCTCTAAAACATACCTCACAACAATATGAGCTCTCTAAGTACTCCCCATTGATGATGCACTCTCCTCCTCAAGTGCGCCCTCCTCAGAACTGGAAGCTCCCCACTAAATAAACTGGGCACCAAGCCTCCATGAGCCCTCCATGCAAGGAGGCACCCAAGATTTCCTCTCCCAATGCCTAAAACCTCATCCTCTTGCTCTCTCTAAATCTTTCCAAGTGAACAAATGAGTGAATGAATCCTCCTTTGCCCCTTGCGCCCTCCTTAAAGAAGCATAAGGAAACCTAAAAGTTGGGTGGATGAGATCATCTCATCTCATCCCTAATCAATGGTTGACATCATCTCAAGTAAATCTCAACTCAAAACCCAGTTTAATTAAGTTTCCATAGTTTCACTTTATGTCTATTAATTCACCCACAAAGTGAATTAATTGTCAAATTAGGCTTAAATGACCAAATTTAACTTTTGACTTAAATATCCTTAGTCAAAGTGAAATTAGACATAAATTACATGGTACAAGGTACAAAGTACTTCCCCCCTGTGTTTAGAGGCTCACAAACACAAGGGGACCACTTTCCAAGGTACCCAAATCTCAACACTCCCTCTTACCGAGGAAAGTGCTCGTCACCACCAATATCATCCCTATAGTGGACATGGTTGCCTCCTGGCATATACTCGGTGAGTATGGCTGTACCCTGATCAATGAAAGTAGTCTGACACATATTTGCTCAATCTGCATGATCTATATATGGAAGTGTCTCTCCACCTATCCAATATCACCTAAATCTTGGCATCACACCAAAGATCTCCACCTTGGTCTCCCACCAAGGATTTCTACCTCATGGCATCTCGCCAACGATCACTACTCTTGGAATCTCACCAAGAGTCACTCTATTGGTATCTCACCAAGAGTCTCCCCCTCTTGGTATCTCACCAAGAGTACCAGGATCTCGACATCTCACCAAGATCCTTAACTTGGCCTCTCACCAAGTAGCTTCCAGCTGAAGTGGATCCAAAACTTGCTCTTCCTGTCTCCATAGCCAAGTGAGGCTCAAGCCTCCATGGTGCCCTGCCAATCCTCCTCATCAATATCTGATGCTCTGAAGTTGTATCACCAACTCTTTGTCTGCTCGACAAATCTGAAACTAAAGCTATCATGGGTGGACCAATCACCCCCTTTGAAGATGGTGTACTCGAAGCCTCAGTCTGAGCTCCCTCTAAATCACTACTATGAGTCAGTTGGTCCTCCTCAACTTTGTCTCCCCATCTGATGCTGGATGGTGTAACAACAGACAAATTAGTCGTGAATGCACACTCTCACAAATTGTTCATCAAACTCAAGCTCGATGTTGAAACATCATGCTGATTCTTCTTCTTCTTGGGACACTATCCTGCATAGTGACCCAAATCGATACAAGCAAAGCATATCACTGATCTCATTTTTCTCTTCGTCCCACTGTTGCTCTCTCCTCCCTATGGTGGGGCCCCAAACTTGGGACCCTGCCGACCTCCTCGACCGATCTTCTTCTTTCCCTTTGTCCAAAGAGTAAGGTCCTCATCACTCTGCACTGTCTGTTGTTGATGCTGTCCAGAAGCTTTTTCCACAAGTCTAGTCTCCTCCTGAACGAAGTCATCCCACATCCTCTCCCATGTGGGCATGACCTCCCTAGCAACAATGCCATGAACGAATGGACCCCATGGTTTGGTAAAGTTGTTTAAGGTTTTCCTCACCATAGAATTGGGTTCCACCACCTCTCCGGCGACTCCAATCTCCTCTCTGATTTGGGTGTAACGACCAAGGAAAGAAGTAACCGACTCATCCTCAAGCATGATAAAGTTTACATAGATATGCCCACATCTCATATGCATAAGCTTTCCCGGTCAAGTGGGGAATGATGTGATCCCTCACTAAATCACATATGGTCCTCTTTTCCTTGTTGTTCCTCTTCCTGAAATCTGTCAACAAGACGAGGGCAGTAGCAAGAATAGCAGGGATAGGTGCCTCAATTATATCCCATAGTTCGAGGTCCTTCAAGATAAAGACGATCCTCTCCATCCAAGGCAACCAATTGCTAGCTCCAACTAGCCTATCCTCCGCACACATTTGAGATGCTGACATGAATGCCAAACTGCACTCCAACTGCAAAGGAACGTTCCCTCACTCCTTTCAACACAGGTGTGAAAAGAGGCAAGCGAACACCGACCTCACTCCTAACAATATAGGTGTGAAAAGAGGTCATGAAATACAACCTTACTCATGTCCACGCAAGTGTGAAAAGAGGTTGCCCAAACTGTGCACAAACTGCTCTACAATCCTCTACAAAATTATGCCAACAAGCAACCACTAAACACTGTCAATGGATGTCCACAAAATCTTCCAAGAATATGTCTATAACAACCCACTCATATGTTGTACAAACTACTAAAAAATCAGCCACCTCGGCTCTGATACCATGAAGATTTTCTAGGTCCTATGAAGCTGCCAACTAGGTTTTTCTTTGACCTCAAGTTGGCTCTAAGTTTCAACTGTCAATGAAGGTTTTCCTGACATTTTAGGACATCCAATAGTTCAATAACTTCTTGTTGATTTGTTACGGTTACATTCACAATTTTAGGTGCTCCAGCATGTAGTTTTAGTCACCAAGGGTTAGTAGTAGCACATGCATACTAAAATAAATGTAACACACCTAGATATCTTTACAGCTGAAAATACAGTAGTTATACACTCTAACATACATGAAATTGAACAAGGGTATTTTTGGTCAACATGACCCTGGATAAAACCCCCTCGGGGAAAACCAATTTGGAATATATGTCTATATATGAAGAGAATAGATGGTGGAATACATCAAGTAAAAAATATAGATGAACCTGATACAATAGCAGCTTGATCCAAGATGAAACACAAGTCCAAAAGAAGCAAGAACGCCCTAGGATGGTGTGCCTCCCAAAAATGTTGCCAAGACCATTGAAATGGATCTAGATGCCAATTGGAAGCTCTGAACAAAAAACCCCTCCACAGTACTCTGATACTAAAGTTTATCCTCCCTCTAAAACATACCTCACTGCAATCTGAGCTCTCTAAGTACTCCCCACTGATGATGCGCCCTCCTCCTCAAGTGCGCCCTCTTCAAAACTAGAAGCTCCCCACTAAATAAACTAGGCACTAAGCCTCCATGAGCCCTCCATGAAAGGAGGCGCCCAAGATTTCCTCTCCCAATGCCTGAAACCTCATCCTCTTGCTCTGTCTGAATCTTTCCAAGTGAACAAATGAGTGAATGAACCCTCCTTTGCCCCTTGTGCCCTCCTTAAGGAAGCATAAGGAAACCTAAAAGTTGGGTGGATGAGATCATCTCATTTCATTCCTAATCAATGGTTGACATCATCTCAAGTAAATATCAACTCAAAACCTAGTTTACTTAAGTTTCCATAGTTTCACTTTATGTCTATTAATTCACCCACAAAGTGAATTAATTGTCAAATTAGGCTTAAATGACCAAATTTCGCTTTTGACTTAAATCTCCTAAGTCAAAGTGAAATTGGACATAAAGTACATGGTACAAGGTACAAACTACTTCCCTCATATGTTTAGAGTCTCACATACACAAGGGGACCACTTTTCAAGGTACCCAAATCTCAACACATGTTCTACAGAACACCCTAGTGAATAACAAGAACCACCACATGAACATGCGGAACCAGTTATTGCACCTAAGACTAGAAAAAGACAAGTATGGCTTGAATCCACCTTGCAGGAAGTAGAAAAGAAAAAATCTCCCAGTGGCACCTTCAGACAAAGTAAGAAACCCAAAAGGTTTTCCAGTTATGCAACACTTCTGACAAGTATTGTCAATGCAGAACCTTCCACCTTTGAGGAAGCAGTCAAACAAAAAGAATGGAAGGAGGCCATGACAGAGGAATACCAATTTATTATGAAAAATGATGTATGGGAAGTTGTGCCTAGACCTAAAGAGAAGTTTGTAGTCACTTCAAATGGGTTTATAAGATAAATCATGTTGTGGATGGAAGTATTGACAAATACAAGGCGAGATTTGTGGCTAGATGTTTCTCTCAGCAGGAGGGAGAAGATTATGAAGAGAAATTTTCTCTGGTTTCTAGATATACATCTATTAGAGCCATCATATGTCTAGCAACATCAATGGGTTGGATTTTACATCAGATGGATGTAAAGACCATTTTTCTCCATGGACTGATTGAGGAAGAAGTATACATAGAGCAACCTCAAGGTTTTGAGGTACACCCAAAAGAAACCCATGTATGCAGAATGAAGAAGGACTTGTATGGACTAAAGCAAGCTCCAAGAGCTTGGTATGCACGTATTGATAGATACTTGACAAGACTTGGATTTTCCAAGAGTCATGCCAATCCAAATCTCTATTACACAGTTGTTAATAATGCACTTGTGATTCTACTATTATATGTTGATGATTTGTCCCTAACAAGTGTAGAGCCTCTCATTATTCAGTGTAAGAAGGAGCTAGCCACTGAATTTGATATGAAGGATCTTGGTCTCATGCACTACTACTTGGGATTAGAAGTATGGGAGAAGCGTGGTGAAGTATTCCTAGGAAAAGGGAAGTATGTTGTACATATCTTTCAGAAGTTTGGGATGATGGATTGGAAATCCATGGCAACTCCCATGGTAACAGATTTGAGGAAGTTGAGAGACTATGATTCTAATCTAGTAGACTCATCCTTGTACCGACAGTTGATTGGCTCCTTGATGTACTTGGTGATTACTAGGCCAGACATGTGCTTTGTTGTGAACATGTTGAGCCAGTTCCAAGTGGAACCTAGACAAGAGCATTGGATAGCTACAAAACATATCTTGAGATATCTTCGTGGGACGATAACTTATGGTTTGAGATATACCTCAAACAATGATATAAAACTGCATGGATTTACTGATTCAGATTGGGTAGGGAGTACAGATGACAAAAAGAGTACTTCTGGTATGTGTTTCAGTTTGGGATATCCTATGATATTATGGGATAGCAGAAAACAAAAGTTTGTTTCACTCAACACTGCAAAAGCAGAGTATATTGCAGCTTGTGATGCTTGTGCGAAAGTACTTTGGCTTCGTAAGCTGATTTTTGGATTGTTTGATCAAGTGTTAGATTCGACCGTGATATATTTTGATAACTAGAGATGTGTAAAGCTCTCAGAGAACCCGATGCTCCATGACAAGTCAAAGCACATTGAGATCAAGTACTATTTTCTTCGTGATAAAGTCCAGAGGGGAGAAGTGGTTCTCTAGTATATCTCCACTGATGAGAAGACTACAGATATTTTGATGAAGCCTTTATCCAAGATAACGTTTGCATACTTGAGGGACAAGTTGGGGCTCGTGGAGATTTCTCCCTTGGTTGAAAGGGAGGAGATGAATTCCTCGATTAGGAGGGAGCACTGATATGTGGCATCATGGACTATCAGTGAGTTGTGAATCTATATCATGCTAGTACAACTTAGAGATGGTCATACATATTAGAGATGATGCTTGCATCATGCTATATATGATCATGCTAGTACAACTCAGATATGATACAGATGGTTGGAGTTGTTGATACAATGACCCGAGGAGCATTGTGATAGTACAACTTAGAGGTGGACATACAACTTAGATATGATGTATCAACATCATGCTAGTTATGTTCATGCTAGTACAACTTAGAGATTATGCTGGTGAGTTGCATCATGTTAGAAATGGCCATGCGAGTACAACTTAGATGTGACATACAACTTAGATATGATGTATTGACATCATGCTATATATGTCATGCTAATATGGCTTAGAGATGATGTAGGAGGCTCATGTCATGCTAGATATGTCATGCTAGTATGGCTTAGAGATTATGTAGGAGGATCATGTCATGCTAGATATGATCCTGTGAATACAACTTAGATGTGGCATACAACTTAGATATGATGCATTGGCATCATGCTAGACATGTCATGCTATTACAGCTTAGAGATGATCATACAACTTAGAGATGACACGGAGTGGCATTGATCTACATCATGGGAGTACAACTTAGAGGTGGCATACAACTTAGATATGATGCATTGGCATCATGCTAGATATGTCATGCTAGTATGGCTTGGAGATGATGTACATGATACTCCAGATAATGCCAATACAACTCAGATATGATGCATTCACATCATGCTAGTACAACTTATAGGTGATGCAACTGATGACATTGTTAATTCAGGATGATATCAGATGATATGATTTGATTATTGTGGAGACTGTATGTCTCTGGGCAGTAATTGTATGCTACTGTGGTGGATGTGTTCCATTGGTAGTGATTGTGTGTCACTAGTTAGTAGCTGTGTGCTACTAGGAGTGGTTGTGCACCACTGGATAGTAGTTGTATACTACCATGGATAGACACAGTTGTGTTCTATTGGATGGCATTGTTCTGATTTCCATGGATACCATCACTAGTGTTGGGGATGATTTCCATCTAGATGGATAATGATGATGGTGATTGTGATTTGATCTATGTGATCACGAGATAGCCTATGTGGCTATGATGATGCTACCAACATAATGGTTTGTTTGTTCTCAAGACCATTACTGATAATACCTCCCTAGCTAGGAGGGAGTATTGATGTTACAATAATTGCAGGAGGTATTAATCTTCATGTGTAACCTTTGACGAGACTAGAATATTTCGAGAAGCTAGAGAAACCATAAACGGTTGGATAAGAACCCTAGAAGACAAGTCGGCTCAAGATAAAATGTAATATTAAGTTATTAGCCTCCATGAAGAGAAGTCAGCCTAGTTAGGTGACTTGAAGCACTATAAATAGAGGGCACTTGAGCTCATTTGGACTCACTCACTCTAATGAATTCATAAGGACTAGTGGTGCGCATGACTGAGGGAGAGTTGCAACTGCTGTAGTAGTGACTTGGTCTTTGGTTTATGGTTTGGAATTTCTACTTGGTGCACTAGATTTGGAGAGAGGTACGCTATCCTGGTTGGCTATTTGCTCTAGTGTTTTCTTCCGAAATTATTCTAGCTGTCAAGGTTAAGGTGCTTGGGGGTGGCCTTGTGCCTATGGTTGGGCGACAATATAGAGATATTGTCTATGGTGAAATGAGAACACCTATTATTTTTAATAGTTTAGTCTAGCAACAATCAAAAAGTGGTGATCAGGCTTGTCATAATGTGGACACCAAGGTTCAAAACTACTTGAGTGGGTGTGAATGAAACCTGATACAAACCTTGGGTGATTTTGACAACATATATATGTCCCTCGCAGCATGACAACTTAGCCAAAGGGACAACTATAAGTTTGTATAAGCATTATTTCCTCTTCTTAAGAAAATAATGCACCTTTTCGATAACAACCTCTGAATGAACAAATCCTTCCAAGGGTCCTCCCCCTCAATACTACAAACAATCCATTTGTTTCCAGGATCTTCTCCTATGTAAGGAATCAACATGTCAATGAAACCTAGGCTACATTCTTATTTCTATAGAATGCACATGCCAAGGAAACATGAAGAAGCATCTCTCTCCATCATATCCAATTTACCAAAAAGCCACCATGTAAAGCAAAAAGAAATGTAATAAATATGACGAACCTGTAAAATCTCAGTTGAATGAAATGTATTCAAAGTGCCACCACTAAATCTTATTAGATTTTAGTTTATCTAAGCACCAAACCCACATGGAGGAGGGAGAGAAACCAATACCAAATTGAATGCCAAGGTACCTAACAATTTTTCTAGGATGAAGTATTTGCATCCATAAGAGATCCAATTTCAAGGCTCCTAACCATGGCCAAAATTCATTCTTAAGCTCACTAACCATGGACCATGAGGGAAAAAGAAAGGTGTCTACACAAGTAAAGGTGAATGGCATTGAACTTAGATCAAGATGAACAAATAATTAAATTAAACTAAGGATGACAAAAGAGACAAGTGTGGAAGGGAGTGTTGATATTTTGGTAGTTGCGGGAGGTATTGACCTCCACATGTAACCCTGACAAGAATCGAATATTCCAGGAAGCAAGAAGAAACCCTAAAGAATTGTACATTACCCTAGAAGACAAGTCAGCTAAAGGAAATATTTAATATTGAGGTTTTAGCCTCCAGAATGAGAAGTCGGCCCAGACAACTAAGGACGAGAAGTATAAATACAAGATGCTAGAGCTCATTTGAAACACACAACTCGCAGCTACATAAATTTAGTTGTGTGCAAGTCTGGAGAGTAGCTGCAGCTACTGCACCTTGTATTTTTGGTTTCAATCTTGGACTCTCTCTTGGTTATGGTTTGGACTTTCTGTTTGGTATGCTAACTTTAGAGAGTGATACACTACCTTGATTGGCTATTAGGCCTAGGGTTTGCTTCCAGAATTATTCTCTGTCAAGGTTAAGGTGCTCATGGGTGGCTTCGGCCTATGGTTGGGTGACAATATTGCTATATTGTCTATGGTTAAACGAGCACACCTACTTTTCTATAGGATATGGGGCCACACTATCTTCAGACAGTCTAACCGTTGGAAGATAGATTAGGAGGATTTGCTCAGTTACAATTGTAGTTGCAGTCAAAGTTTTTGTTGCAGCAATGAAAACCTAACCCTCTTGTTGAGGCACCTTAAGTGAAGAGATTGACCCAATTCCTAGATAGCCTAGTGCACCCTAGCCTAGCACACCTCCTAGTACTCTCAGCAAGCTAAGATGTCAAGTTTGAGTTTTTGGTCAAAGTCAAAGGTTGACCAAGTCAAAGAAGTCATGACTTACTCTATGAAGTCGAAAAACAAGTTAGAAGGGGATTCTAACTTCAGAGCATGGAAGACAAGGATTTACCTCATACTTACCAAGAATAAAGTGTTGGATATCATGAAAGGAAAGATCATGGAACCACAATTTGAAGAAGGAAAAGAGAAGGAACCTCAGAACGTTGTAGTTGTGGAGAAGTTCAAGGACAATGACATCGGTGCCATGAGTATCATAGTTGACTCTGTAAAAGATCACTTGATACCCTACATCTCTCATCTTGACTCATCTAAGAATATGTATGATGCCCTAACTAACCTCTTCTCAGTTAGAAACATTGGACAAGTAAGGAGTCTAAAGAATGAACTTCGTGACATGAAAATGAATGATGATGAAAGCATAACATCATACTTCGTGAGAATCTCTCAGTTAAGAGATCAACTACAAGATATTGAAGAAATCATTTCAAGGAACTGGTAAATATAGTACTCAACAACCTTTCCAAGACATGGGATGCATTTGCCGCAAGCATGAACACAAGAAAGTAATATCTCACATTTGAACAACTTTGGACTTGCTATGCACAATAAGAATCAAGGATTAGCACAAAAGAGAAATCCCAAAAGAAATACAATGATCAAGCCTTCACAGCAAAAATTCAAGAATTTCAAGAATAAGAGGAAGTTTGGCCATAGGAAGGAAACAAATGAAGCATCAATTTCCAAAGAAAGGGAACCCTCAAATAAGGCCAAGCAGAATAAAACAAACTTCTTCTTCTAAGACAAAGTAACAATATTCTTCATAGTTCTTGTACATACCATGTTTACATAGTTTCTATACATATCTTGCATATCTATTTCTTAGAAGATACAGATTTCAAGTGAAACAATACCTATGGAAGAATAACAAGATATGGATTGCTATCACGATAACTACAAGTCAAGCAATACACATGAAAAGATGAAGTACAGTGACAATCCTTGGTAACAATTCTTGTGGAAGCTATTACATAAGTAACAACTGCAAGATAAGACAAAATCATAATCAAACTTGAAGAGACCCAGAAGAAGTCAAAACAAAAAGAAGTCAACAATCAAGAGGAAATTTGAAAAAGACTTGTGACACTTTGCAGAAGGAAATAAGGATGCAGAAGGAAACATGGACTATCTTAGATGGAGGGAGTTGATTACAGAATTTCAAAAGAAGACCACACATTCATACATGAAGCAAGGATTAGGAAGGATCTAATCCTAAATATGATCCATTGAGGATTATGAAGTATCTATCCACGTTCCCATTGAAAGTAGCAGCCATGATAAGAAACACACGTTCAGTTTGACTCTAGAAGAAATCTTCTTCGAAAGGAAGCCTTAAAGTATCCTTGGTTGTCCATATACATCCATGATCCTATGATTAAAGGAAGAAGTTGAACTCTTCAGGGCATATAGAAGACCCCATGGAACCAAGAGCTAAAGAGAGATACGAGGAAGAACATGAAGATTCCAAGAAAGAAAGAAAGAAAAGAAAGGACAACCAATTATTATACCGAGAATCACATCTTGGTTTGAACCCACTAAGAAGAAATCGAGCAGAAGGAATTGAAGTTATGATAACGAACAATGTATGTAAGAAAATGTGAAAAAGACTTATGAATGGAAGTATTGCAAGATTCAAAGGTTCTTCTAGAAGGAGGGAGAAGACTATGACAACAATTTGTTTCGGTAAACCAGATATACCTCTTGCAGTATCCATGGATTGGAATTTACATGTAAAAGATTGCTCTTCCCAATAAATCAAGTGAGAAAGTAGATTATACCAGAAAGAGACCCATGTATGCAGATATAAGAAGACCTTGATGCAGAGTATCTCATATACAACATAAGCGTGGTGAAAACTTTCTATAAAAGAGATAGTGTATCAGAATAGTTACTCAGAAGTATGAGATGATGGATTGTTAATCCATGGCAAACTCTCACGATGACAGAAGAAGTGCTACTTGGATATGTTTCAGTTTGAGGTTTGCCACGATGTCATGAGCTAGTAGGAAACATAAGTGCTGAACTCGACCATGATATATTGTAATGATCATAGCTATATGAAGCCTTCAGAGAAAATCAATGTTCCATGACAGACTGAAATACATTGAGATCAAGCATTACATTCTCCGTGATGAAGTCTAGAAAATAGAAGTGGTTCTCCAATATATCTCCACAGATGATCAGATATCATATATTTTGGTAAAGCCTCTATCCAGGATGAAAAATTTTGTGTACTTAAGAAACAAGTTGGGGCTCGTGGAGACGACTTTCTTATTGAAAAAGAAAGAGATTACTCCCATGTTGGTAGGGAGCACTGCCGTGTTAATGATTTATGGAAAATCATTTTTCAGTTCGAAAAATGGTCCAAAATGAGCAGTTCCTTTCCAATTCAGAAAGTGGTTTGAGATTTTTGACAGACAGGCATTTTCCAGTTCAAAAAATGGTCCAGATCGGACAACCATTTTTGGAATGAAAATGGTTCGATAGATTGTTGATGTATGATAAACAACGATTCCCCTTGTGGCCAAAGTGGGGGAATGGTATATCACAATCATTCTTCATGGCAATCACTCTGAGTAGTGGCAAGTATAATGGCCCACCTCGTCGGGCAGTCATTCTTTCAAAGTTCACAGTTGCGAGCAGTTTCGAAGAATGGTCTGTTTTGGAGGTTGGCGTAGGACAATCATTTCCATTAGGAAATGGTTTGGATAGTCATTCCCTAGGGAAAACTCATTCTATCCAGGTTGCACTATGATTAGTGCCAGAGGAATGGGCCAGTTAGGTGAATGGTCCAAGTTCAACAATTAGGGACAGACATTCCCTAGGGAAAACTCATTCCCTCTAGGTTGCACTATGACTAGTGTCAGAGGAATGGCCCAGTTAGGTGAATGGTCTAGGCTCATAAATCAAGGACAATTATTCTTCTATGCCTTAGAAGAATAGCCCAGATAGCCCATGGTTGATGTTTTACATTCTGAGGGTAGATTTTCTTACAGATCTCACAGATGTGAGTGGAAGAATGGCCCAGATGACTCAATTTATATCATGATATTGTTTTATGTAGGTTGATATCAGATGATATGAGACTGTATGCCTTTAGACAGTAAATGTATGCTATTTTGGTGGATGTGTTCCACTGGTTGTGACTATGTGTCACTGATTAAGTAGTTGTGTGCTAATTGGTGTGGTTGTGTACCATTGGATAGTAGTTGTGTACTACTATGGATAGACACCGTTGTGTTCTATTGAATGACATTGTTATGATTGCCATGTAGACTATTAGTAGTGTTGAAAAAGATTATCAACTATATGGATAGTCAGTGTGTTGATGGACATACATTCTCCAGATGGAAAATGGTCCAGGACATTTATTCTTCTAGGACGTATGTCTGGATTAGAAGAATAGTCCTTATAGCCCATGGTGTGGCTTACAACATTTGTTGGAATAGTTATTCTTCTAGGACATATGTCTGGATTAGAAGAATGGTTCTTGTATCACTTTGTGGAGTGAGTGACTTATTCATCCTCATGCCTGATTACTTAGATGGAGTATGGCTTCGAGAGATGATGCAATTGATGCTATCAAATGATATTGATAGTGATGATGGTGATCGTGATTTAATCATGAGATAACATGTATGGCTATGATGGTGCTACTTGTTGAATGGTATGTTTGTGCTCAAGACCATTTCATTCAATACCTCCCTAGCTAGGAGGGAGTGTTGATATTTTGGTAGCTGCGGGAGGTATTAACCTCCACGTGTAATCCTGACAAAATAGAATATTATGGGAAGCAAGAAGAAACCCTAAAGCATTGGACATAACCCTAGAAGACAATTCGGCTAAAGGAAATATTTAATATTGAGTTTTTAGCCTCCAGAATGAGAAGTTGACCCAGACATCTAAGGAGGAGTAGTATAAATACAAGATGCTAGAGCTCATTTGACACACACAACTCGCAACTACAGAAATTTAGTTTTGCGCAAGTCTGGAGAGTAGCTGCAGCTGCAGCTACTGCACCTTGTATTTTCGGTCTCAGTCTTGGACTCTCTTGGTTATGGTTTGGACTTTCTACTTGGTATGCTAACTTTGGAGAGTGATACACTACCTTGATTGGCTATTAGGCCTAGGGTTTGCTTCTAGAATTATTCTCTGTCAAGGTTAAGGTGCTCGGGGGTGGCTTCGACCTATGGTTGGGTGACAATATTTCTATATTGTCTATGGTTAAACAAACACATGTAATATTCCAGATATAAAAAAGTATGCAAAACAGAAATAAATAGCTAGAAATGGAAAATGAACAACAATATAACCAGAGAAACACCACAATAATACCAAAATGATACCAGAATAACACCAGAAAGAGCACTTTGATTATTGAGAGAAATGTTCACTTTCCTCTTTGAGGGGGCAAACTCCAGCGGAGTAGAGCTCTATTACAATAATATCCAAGACAAAAGTTCTCATACCCTTGACTTCTATTTATACTAAATGTGTCTATCAAAAGAACCATATAGAGGAAGATCCTTCTAGAAGCGAAAGCTTCTATTAAGTGTTCTTACATTGGACTTATTCTTCCTTATTGCTAGGCCTAATTAATATTGACCTTTATTACATTGGAATATATTATTCTACCTACATGAGGGGTTAGGTCCTTAACATGTCCTCCCCCTTAAAAACACCCTTGTCCTCAAGGCTTGTGATGTGGAAATTACTGCAGAATGGTAGTTGGTTCCCAAGTGGAATCTACTGGAGTTGTATATTTCCACTGGACTAACACTTCCTTGATGGTTCGCTGATGTAGACGACACTCACGCTGGTCCAAAATTGCTTATGGCTATAGCCAAATGTAGCCTTCTTAGTCCAACTCGGGAAGGTTGGCTTGAGTTTGGCACTTAGCTCCAATCACCTTCTTTAAGAAGGAAACATAAAAAATAGGATGGAGCTTAGAATGTCTGGGAAAAGCTAACTAATAGGCCACCTATCCCACACGCTTGAGAACGGTATAAGGACAATAAAATTTGGGTGCCAGTTTCTGACAATGGTCAGCCTTGAGGGAATTTTGCTTGTAAGGTTGTCGTTGAAGAAACACTTGATCCCCTTCTACAAATTGACGTTCAAAGCGACCTTGATCTGCTTGTTGCTTCATGCGATTCTGGGCCATGACCAAATTCTCTTTTAGGGTACGGAGAATATCCTCTCAAACTGTAAGCATTTGGTCAATCGCTGGACCTTCGAGACACCTGGAAAATATGAGAAAAGTGAAGGTGGATTTTGTCCATATACCGCTTCAAAAGGAGTCATGTGGGTAGTTGTATGGTACAAAGTGTTGTACCACCATTCAGCTAGTGGTAACCATTGAGCCCACTGATTTTTCCTTTTCGAGGCAAAACACCTCAAATATGTTTCCAAACACTTGTTGACAACTTCAGTTTGAACATCAGTCTGGGGATGATAATTTGTGTTGAGATGCAATTGGGTGCCTTGTAGCTTGAACAATTCTGGCCAAAAATTGCTGGTGAAAGTTGGGTCGCGATAAAAAACAATAGAATGTGGCATGCCATGAAGCTTGAAGACCTGATCCATGGAATGTTGAGCCACAGTGGATGTTGTAAATGGGTGTTGAAGAGAATAGAAATGAGCATACTTGGAAAAATGATCAACTACCACCATGATGACCGATTTATTGCTCGATTTAGGTAAGCCTACAATAAAATCCATAGAGATATCCCACCAAATAACAGGTGGAATCAGAAGCGGTTTTAGTGTGCCAGGAGATTTGACTGTTTCGCCTTTGTTGCGTTGAGACACATCACATTCAATGACAAAATTATGAACGTCTTGTTTCATACCATCCAAGAAAAAAGAACATTTGACCCTGTCATAGGTTTTGGTAAACCCAAAGTGCCCAGTTGTGGGTGTAGCAGGAAGCTCAGAAAGTACCGTGGATTTAAATTTTTACTATTTACTTAATTTCAAACATCCTTTGTATCGAAGCTCCTCATGGAGCCAAGAGTACCCTAGGGAAACTGGAGAATTGGACTGAAATTGTTGTATCAGATGCAAACTTTTAGGATCATGTAGCCATTCCCGACGAAGAGCTTGGAGCCAATCTGGTACAATGAAGGAGAGAGAAAAAAGGGACCCTTCATCTTCATATTTTCTGGAAAGTGCATCAACAACTACATTTTCTTTGCATTTTTTGTAAATGATCTCATAATCATATCCAAAGAGCTTAGTCACCCATTTTTGTTGCTCTGGGGAGGAAATGCATTATTCCAGAAAATACGTGAGGTTTTGATGTTCTGTCTTAATTTGGAAGCGTTGCCCCAATAGATAAGGGCCCCGAAGATCAATGCCATGTAGAACAACCAATATTTCCTTTCATAGATTGATTTGCCCAAATTTCGCTCAGACAGTTGTTTGTTGGTAAAGGCCAAAGGTCGACCCTCTTGCATAAGGACATCACCAATTCCTTTCCCTGAAGCATCACATTCTATTGAAATAGTGTAACTGCAAAGTGTATTCTAATTATTATTGTGGAATTATTCATTAGATCAATCCCCTATTGCCGATTGGTCATGTTGGCTATTCTAAAAGACCAAATCCCCTTTTGCAGATTGGTCAAAACATAATTGTAATTGGAAGAATAAGAAGTCATCCCCATAATATATTAAAGAGGCCCCATAATATATTAAAGGTGTTTATAACCACCCAGATTGAGAAGTCGGCCTTGCCAGTGAAGAGACACTTCCACACATGCCAGAATTGTATAAATAAGGAGGCTAGCACCTCACTTAGACACACACTCAAGTGTTCATTGTAAAGCAAGTTTTGGAGATGCAGTTGGAGAGAGAGAGAGAGAGAGAGAGAGAGAGAGAGGCGCATTCTTGGGAGAGGAATTTCTGTATTTGTTTATCTCTTGGCGTTGTATTGACTATCTATAATAAGGAATTTTTTGCTGGGTTTTCTCCCCCATGAGGGTTTCCCAGGATAAATGATGTGTCTCTTGTGATTGTATATTTCTCAGTGATCCTATCTTATGCTATTGTTATCTAATAAAATGATAAGAAATCTAATAATAGCTTAAACCTTAACATGGTATCATAACTACGTTGAAGAGAGCATCTTTCACAAGAGAAAGTGAAAAACGTCACTATTGTCGTACATGCAAATTAGGGCTTTTTGTTGATGAAGTATTTTAGCCCCAAAACCATCTAGAAAAGTGCACCCTTACTCAAGGATCACTTTGGCATCCTCAGCGCAACTTTTCAGTGGCTAGATCTCCTGGAAAGTGAAACCCTAGTTTCACAAAGTACGAGAAGTACCAGAAAAGCAGAGTACCAGAAGTACCAGAGGTACCAAAAAACCAGAAGCACCAGTCCATAAATCCGTTGATCAAGTTTGAAGGGGTAAAAGTTGGATTTTCATAAATATGACTGCACTAGCTTACTCACCTCAGCTCAACGCATCTATCCCCTGGATCAGAATTTCAAAATTCGAAGTTTGAAAAATTAGGGTTTCCTCATAAAACCCTAAGTTGTAGTTGCAGTTGCAGTTGTAGTCGTAGTACCAGTTGCAGTCATCGTTGAAGTTCTTAAGAGTTGGTGATCATTACCGCTGCTACCAGATGGTGCCTCTACCTGCAAATGTTGTCAGATGTATGTACTGACACATGTTTAAATGACTAAGCTTTAAAGGGTATTTGTAGGAGAAGGGATCTCTTGTCATAGATCCAGAAGGATCTCAAGATCCAACACATTCAGAGGAATGATGCAACCCAAGTGTGATTATTCTGATATACATCTATTTGTTATGACATTATTTTGATCAGTCTTGCATGTTGTAGCTATGACCATCATTCTAACCTTTGATCAAAATCTGAGTCAAGGTATTAGATGGATTAAAAGTTGAGATCATAGAGCTTATCCTCTAACCAAAACTTTTGTCAAGATAGTGTATTGTCTTAGTACAGGTTGAAGAAAGCACTCATCATCTTGAGTAAAGGAGACTTGGAAGAAAAGAAAGCACTCATTCTTGAGGACAAGGCTCTAGGTCCCAAGTTTGATTAATCAAGTTGATAAGATTCAAAGTTACACATGACAAATTGATGACTACCCCTTTACAAGTAACCACTATAGTTGAGATAACAGTCTTTGTAAAGTATTATACTTGATAGCATGTGAGTATATAAAGGTAAATACTTAATGTAATCATTTCCATGATACAACTAACACCTCCACTAGGAGAAACCTCATGTGTTAGTTCTAGGTTTCCATGGAGGAATGTTCGACCACAACACTATAAGAGTGTTGAATTCATTTCGTAGTGTACCTCTTATTTTTTATCATTGCTTCAGACAAGCCATGAATGATGGCTCTAAAGGAGCTACTGTGATGATTACTCGTGCTATTTCTTTATCTATTATTATCAAAAGGATATTATTCTTGCTTGTTGTTTTGTTGACCTTGTTTTAGGTCACATGTGATAACCTTGAGAAAGCTATAGTGAAGGTTGCAGAAGGAAACATATTATATGAGACATGAAACAAACTATGTACATGACCATATACACTCATGCACCAAAGAAGATGATGAAGAAGCTATCTCTTGAGATTCAGAGTATCTCATATGAAGATTGATTGAAAGGAGCAGAAGGCTCCAAAGATGACTGAACATTAGAACGAAAAGAAGACCTCGTTTAAAGCCCGACTCAGTCTTTCATATTTAGACTTGGTATGCAACACCAAGTATACCCTGTTAGAGTTGATGAAGTCCTCATCTCAGAAAGGATCAGATGAAGAGACAACTTCCAGGACTGGAAGACAAATGTCGTGAGAAGACTAGATCGCAACTTCAGAGACTCCTAAGAGATATGAAATCTCCAAGATGATTCATTTGTTTCAGTGACAAAGAAGGAAGCCAATCATAAAGACTAGGATATGGATTCTTCTGTGAGAAGAGAAGTCAGTATTGACTTCCAATATTGATCCATACATATCAAACGGGTTGCAGATGTGCAAAACCGATTGTCCCATAGTGCACTTGGGTTCAAGACTCCATAAGAGATGTTCACCGGAAAGAAGCCAGAGGTAAGCCATATCAAAATATTTGGCTGCCCAGTATTTATACATATTCTGAAAGAGAAGAGAAACAAGTTGGAACCCTCAGGAAAGAAGGGAATATTTGTGGGATACTGTGAGGTCTCCAAGGCCTTCAGGATTTATATACCAGGTCACCATCACATTGAGATCAGCAGGGATGTGACCTTTGATGAAGATGCAACGCTCAAGAAATCAAGAAGATGCCATCTTGAAGAATTATATGAAGAGGAACCTATAGCTCCCAAAGTTGCAGAATCAATGAGGGAGGTTCACAGAGTTGCAGAACCAGTGAGGGAAGTTGTAGCTTCCCCTAATGAGGAAATTCTATAAGATCATGACATAGTAGAATTTCAAGAACCTCCTCAGATGACGATCTCCCATAAAAGAAAGACTGCTTGGGCAAGAGAGATTATTCAATATGAAGAGAAGTGTGGTGGTCTTGAAGGAACCACGAGACAGGTGAAGAGACCAAAGCCATTCTCCAGCTATACAGCTTTGATGTGTGATCTTCTAGAGAAGGAACCTACCTACTTTGAAGAAGCCATTCAGAAGAAAGAATGGGCATATGTCATGACAAAGGAAGACCATTCCATAATAAAGAATGATGTACGTGAAATAGTTCTCAGACCAAAGAGTAAGGATGTGGTATCTTCCAAATTGATCTTCAAAATAAAACATGTTGCTGATGGAAGTATTGAGAATCATAAAGCAAGATTTGTCGCTAGTGGATTTTCTCAAAAGTAAGGCATTGATTATGAATAGACATTTGTTCATGTAGCCAGATACACTTCGATCAAAACCATCATAGCCCTTGCATCTAAGATGAAGTGGAAGTTGCACCAGATGGACGTAAAGACAAATTTCCTAAATGGTGTCATTGAAGAAGAAGTGTATATAGAGCAACCTCAAGGATTTGAAGTTGAAGACAGGAAGACTAATGTCTGCAAGTTGAAGAAGTCTCTGTACAGATTGAAGCAAGCTCCTATAGCTTGGTATGGCAGGATAGACAGTTTTCTGACGAGCTTGGGATTTAACAAGAGTAAAGCTGATTCTAACCTCTACTTCAAGGTTATGAACGATGAGCCGATGATATTGCTGCTGTATGTGGATGACTTATTCTTAACTGGAGAAGAAAATATCATCACCGAATGTAAGAAGAATCTCACCTTAGAATTTGAGATGAAATACCTTGGCCTAATGCATTATTTCTTAGGTCTTGAGGTATGGAAGAGCCCATAGAGAATCTTCCTTAACCAAGGGAAGTATGCAGTCAAAATCCTAAAGAGATTCGACATGTCAAATCTCTTCAAGATTTTGACTGCATACTTCATGAGTATTGTTCTTCCAGCTTAATTGTTGTGACATAAAGCCAACCTAGTACTGTGCTTCTAGCCAAATGGTTGTGACGTAAATCCAGTCTAGTATTGTGATTCCAGCTTAATTGCTATGTAGTGTGCCAGCCTCGTGTTGTGATGATGAGACAACCTCATGATGTGATGATGTGACGAGACTCGTGCTGTGATGATGATGTATTAGTTCTATACTAATCCATATTGATGCAGATGATGATTTCATTCCACTGAGAATGACGATGTTGTTGATGAGAAAAACTTTCGATGATTTATAGATACGCCAGTCAGTGTTCCAAGATGATATTGATGATGTTGTCCTCTCACCCACCTGATGTTGTTGATGATGATGTCCTCTCTCTCACCCGATGTTGTTGTAGAATACCCTTCTTGTTAAGGGGGAGTGTTGAAATAATGTAACTGCAAAGTGTATTCTAATTATTATTATGTAATTATTCATTAGATCAATCCCATATTGTGGATTGATCATGTTGGATATTCTAAAAGACCAAATACTCTTTTGCGGATTGGTCAAAATGTAATTGTAATTGGCAGAATAAGAAGTCGGCCCCATAATATATTAAAGAGGCCCCAAAATATATTAAAGGTGGTTATAACCACCTAGATTGAGAAGTCGACCCTGCCAGTGAAGAGACACTTCCACACATGCCATAATTGTATAAATAAGGAGGCCAGCGCCTCACTTAGACACACACTCACTTGTTCATTGTGAAGAAAGTTTTAGAGTTGCAGTTGGAGAAGAGAGAGAGAGAGAGAGAGAGAGAGAGAGAGAGAGAGAGAGATTCTTGGGAGAGGACTTTATGTATTTGTTTGAGTTATCTCTTGGCATTGTATTGACTATCTATAATAAGGAAGTTTTTGTTGGTTTTTCTCCCCCATGAGGGTTTCCCAGGATAAATGATGTGTCTCTTGTGATTGTGTATTTCTCAGTGATCATATCTTATGCTATTGTTATCTAGTAAAATGCAAAGAACTCTAATAATAGCTTAAACCTTAACACATTCCAGGACAAAGGTATTTGTGAAATCAGGAAGGGCCAGGACTGGAGTGGTGCACATGGACATATTCAAGGCTTGAAAAGCCTGAGAAGCTGTTGGAGTCCAAGTGAAAGAATTATTTTTAAGGAGTGCAGTGAGAGGTGTCGCAATCTTTCCATAATTCTTAATAAACTTGCGATAATAACTTGTTAAGCCCAGAAATCCACACAAGATTTTGAGAGTCTTTGGGTGAGGCCAATCTTTCATAGCTTCAATATTTTTTGGATCCACCTTGACGTTAGCCTTGCCAACAAGATGACCCAAGTACTCGACTTTTGAGGCGCCAAAATCACATTTAGATTGTTTCAGGAAAAGTTGGTGCTGAGAGAGTAGATGGAGAACTCGATCCACATGAGAAAGCTGGTTTGTCTAGGGTTTTATATAGATGAGGATATCATCAATGAAAACTAAGACAAAATGACGAAGAAAAGGACGGAAGACATGATTCATGAGGCTTTGGAAAGTGGAGGGAGCATTACACAAGACAAAGGGCATGACCAAAAAATCATAGTGGCCCTCATGAGTTCTAAAGGAGGTCTTAGGAATGTATGTCTCTTTCATATGAATATGGTGGTATCCAGAACGAAAATCAAGTTTAGTAAAGAACTGGGCACCACTCAATTCATCTGAGAGGTCATCGATGACAGGACTGAGAAATTTGTCTTTAATGGTGAGTTTGTTGAGGGCGGGGAAGTCAGGACACATGTGCCAAGAACCTTATTTCTTAAGGACCATGACCACAGTAGAAGAGTAGGGCCTCATACTAGGGCGGATAACACCTGCGTTGAGCAGTTATTGAACCATTTTCTCAATATCATTTTTTTGGGAAAACAGGAGACAATAGGGATGGATATTGGGAGGAAGGCTTCCTGGGACAAGGGGAATGAAATGCTCATGAACACCATAGGAAGGAGGGAGTCCTTGGGGAGTGGAAAAAACCACTTGATGTTTAGAGAGGATGGATTGGAGGTCCTGCGGCATAGAGGGTGTCTCGGTTGCTTGTATGGCATGGAGTTTGGCAATAACACCAGAATGACATTTTTTTAACATCTTTTCTGTGCGATGGGAACCAATGATCTCTGGGGAACTGACAGTGATGCCTTGAAACTTATATTGTCAACCCTCCTGGTCGAATTGCATGGTTAATTCCTTAAAATCCATGAGAATGGGACCCAAAGTCCTTAGCCATTCTGCACCGAACACAATGTCACAACTGCCCATTTCGATAGCAAACATATGATATTTCAGGTGGTATTCACCAATTTGGAGACACACATTTTCACAACGCCCTCCACATTTCATGGACCCACCATTAGCAATCATGATTTGGAAATTATTGACTGCACGTATATAACAATTAGTTTCTTGAGCAATGCGACGATGAATAAAATTATGGGTGCTTCCACTATCAACAAGAATGATGACCTTCCTATGCTTGATGTAACAAATTAGCTTGAGGGTATGGGGAGCAGAGAAGCCAGTGAGAGCATTTAGGGAAATGACCAGTTCTACTTCAGGAGGGTCTGAGGGAGGGGTTATGTCAGTGGGTTCAGGTGACACAGACACAAGGGGAGCCTCAACATCCTCTTCCAAAATATCCTCCGAGATGGCCATAAAAAGATTTTGTTCCTTACACTTGTGTCTCGAAAAATAATTGTCATCACACTTATAACAAAGGCCTTTGAGTTGGCGTTCAACCATTTCATCCCTGGTCAATTTTTGGATCTTTAGTGGAGTAGAAGGAGGGGTGGGATTTGCTGGTTTATTGCGAGGAATAAATGAGGGTTTTCGGTTTTGAGAAGAGAAAACCTATTGTTCTTAGCTCTTTTAGTATCCTCCACCCAACTCTAAGGCCGAGCCATGAGGACATGGGAACGAATCTCATCCTTGAGGCCACTAATAAAACATTCTCGGAAAAAATCATCAGATATGCCCTCTGTATGAAAATCCAGTCGCTCAAAAGCAGATATAAAGTCTTCCACTGTTCCAGATTGTTTCAACTTTGTCAAACGACCTAAATGGTTGGTGTCAGTGTCAAAGTGTTCATAAATCTTTGCCACAAAGTGTGTCTAAGCAACATACCCTTGGCGGGCATTTTTTCTCCATTGCCACCATTTCCAACGTTCTTGATCTAGATGTAAAACACCATAACGGAGTTTGGCCAACTCATCTATAATTTCGTACAAAGAGAAATAATGTTCCATTTGAATTACCCAGCCAGTGGGATCCGAGCCATCAAATTTGGTCACATCCACACGTGGAAGGCGTAGTTCACGCTGAAAGTGATGGGGCTGAAAATTCTGGGAATGTGAGGAAGTTTCACCTTCGGTATGAAAAGGTGGGTCATATAAGGGAGGATCTGCATGGATATGCAGCTTGGTGCAGATCATCGTAGTGACAGATCCAAAATGGGTAGTAATGTCTTGTTTTTATTGATAATGCATGTTTTTATTGATGGTGGAAATATTGACACTGAGTTGTCTCACTTCTTGGTGGGTCTCTATGAAATTAGAGTGCAAGGTATTGAAGCGAGATTCCAAGTATTGGCTACGGATATGGGCCATGATGACGAGGGAACCAAAAAGGGGCGGGTGGGGTCACACATAAAACTTTTTTGTTGAAAAATGATAGGTATGAATGCGATAAGGGAGAAAAGAGAAATCTAATGGAATAGGTCTCAAATAATGGTGCCAACAGGATCCAGACTTTTTCTACACCTACGGAGTTATACTTCGATCTGAAGAATACTGCAGTGATGAAATTCCCAGATGCTTAATCAGGCAGAAATGTGTAGTAATTTGGCAACTCGAATGCATGAGACACAGTTGCATGACAATATATCTTGTCTGTTCTATTTTGTGTTTCCATCCCCAAAGATTAGATATTCAAGGGTTCTACAGACAAGGGTTTGCCCTGTGTTATAGCTCTCGGATATACGTGCAGGGTCCAACAATAGTACTCGACCCAATATCTCAGGGCACCAACTAAGGAGGCTAGACCATGCCCTTAGCCGTACTACCTGACTACCCAGGTACTAGAGAATATCTTCCTGAGTGTTGTTCTCGGTGGCATTATAGTAGTAAGGCAGCCGATCAATTTATCTGTGGAGGGATTTAGGAAATCTAGGTCGATCCGTATACAGGTTTTTTCCGATGCGCTACCACTCGATGGGGTACCAACATAGGTTACAAGGGTGGCCAACATATGTGCGCTTAAGTACCACTTGTATTTACTGCATGTATAAATCCTCTACCATGGGTTTATGCACGTAACAATGGATCTTTGTAGCTTAAAGACGTCGAAATACATCTCTACCTTGAAAAAAAATTAACCCACAATTTTCTACCGAGGAAGGTGCTCTGATACCACTTGTAATATTCCATATATAAAAAAGTATGCAGAACATAAATAAATAGTTAGAAATAGAATATGAATAACAATATAACCAGAACAAGACCACAATAATACCAAAATGATACCAAAATAACACCATAAATAAAACTTTGATTACCGAGAGCAATGTTCACTTGCCTCTTCGAGGGGGAAACCTCCAATAGAGAAGAGCTCTATTACAATACTATCCAAGACAAAAGTTCTCATACCCTTGACTTCTATTTATACTAAATATGTCTATCAAAAGAACCATTTAGAGGAAGATCCTTCTACAAGCGAAATCTTCTATTAGGTCTTCTTACATTGGACTTATTCTTCCTTATTGCTAAGCCTTATTAATATTGAGTTTTATTACATCAGAATATATTATTCTACCTACGTGAGGGGTTAGGTCCCTAACAACACACCTACTTTTCTAATAGGGAGAACAACAACACGATATTGAATCACCTTCAAAAAATCTGCTAGAGCATGGTAGGACAAAAGAACAAATTTTCGTGCTACAGTTTCCCCCCATGGTAGGGGAAACATGTTATGGTGAGAGAAGGAATCATTGAATACATGTAAGAAAAAGAATAGGACAATTATGCATATAAGCCATAAGTAAACTAAGATATAAAAGAAAAAATGATTGAGAAAATGCTCTAAAGGAATCTAAAATCAAAAGACTAGATGCAACAAGAAGAAAAATAAGAAAATGACTAAATATAATTTTAGCAAGATTTCAATCTAATATGTAGACAACATTGAAGTAAACAAGCAAATAATGTTGAAGTAAACAAACAAACAATGTTAAAGTAAACAACGAAGCTAAAATAAAATAGCATAATGTGTTTATGAATCACCTACACAGATCCATGGAAAACTTTTCCATAAGGTATAATGTCTACCATTGAGATCATGCCCCCCCTTTGGAAGGTAATGTTGTTTTGTGACCCACAAAATGTGTCCAAGGTGAATCAAACAAAATGGTAATCCATTTTGTTGGTAACCAACAAGAGAATCAAGGAAAGCACTAGCAACTAGAGAGTCAATGAGGTCCTTCACAATCTTAAGAAGTTTCCAAAAGTGTGTAGGAGGTGTTTTATGAGGCCTTGCAAGAGGGCATGTGGAAGCCTTACTTTATGACTTCCTACAAAAGGGATTTCTTGAGAGAGACTCTTTGGGAATTCCCATGGGAAGATCTAGTCCAAGGGGAAGACTTGAGGAAGACATATGAATCTATGTAGGTCTTTTTCATGAGGGTGTTCCCCCCTACGACCTCCCTATGACATTCTTAGGGAGGTCTTTTTCAAACTAGTGAGATAACATGTTTGAACTAGTGTTGCAAAAATATTCAATTTCTCCCAATTTGTCACTAGGTTTTCTTGAGTTTTCAAGCTTGGGCTTATACTTTCTGAATTTTTCTAATATTTTCTTGATTTTCCCAGTTTCCTTGGTTGATGAGCCCCATCGACTTTTTGTTGATGTCAAGTTTTGCAACACTAGTTTGAACACATCTCAGAGTGTGAGTAAAAAGTATATCAATTGAATACCAATAATGAGGCTAATTATCTTCCTCTTCACTTTTTCTTCCTTCAAGAAAAGGGTGAGGCCAAGGGTAAGTAGACTAAAGGAATTAAAAAACAAGGAATAAAAAAAACCTCACTATTGGCTTACTAGTAAACCAAGGCCAATAGGAAAGCATAAAATATTTATTAAAAAATAACTTGCTAGAAGAAGTAAACGAGATATCAAGATAAAAAGAGTCAAAGGGAGGCCGAGAGACCAAGAGGCCATAGAGGAAGGATGCGAAGCCAAAGATAAGCTGGAAAATTGTTAAAAGGGAGAAAGAGAAGCCAAAAGGAGGGCTAAGGGATTGAAAAGTTGACGATGAGGGAAAAAGGAGAACCCAAATATTAAAACAAAGGGCACAAAGACAAAACAAAAGGGGAGAGGCTTAAGGGGACCATATACGAGCACTACTCCCTCAGGTTTTTTTGAGGTAAACCTTTAAGGAAAGAAGTGAAGGATTTGTCACAAAAAATGTGTAAGTGGACAAAAGTCACACATAAAAGTGCTCTTGAGGCACCAAAGGTGACTATAAGATGCATAGATGATGAATTAGGGCATGCAAACTAAAGAAAAGAGTATTTCCAAAGAGGCATCAAGGGCAATAACAATGAATCACAACTTCAAACAAAAGAAACAACACACCAAAGAAATCTTTGAAAAATAGAAACCATGAACACACTGTAAATGGTAGCCAATCATGGATAAGGATACTTGCAAGACAATGACAAAAGTGGGTAATGCTACAAGTATGAGGGTGCATGATTGTGGCAACCAAGCAAGAGGGATGTGAGGTAATAGAGAGGACAAGAATAGGATGAGAAGGAGCGGGAAATCCAAAAAGAGTGTTAGTAGGAAAAAAAGTGGATCTTGATGATGAAATATGGGTTGAGAGTCTACAAGTGAGGCCACTAGGCAAACAAACAAGTTAAAAGTCAAAACATAGCAAGTTGGTCACTATGCCCCTAGGTTTTTTCAAGTAGACCTTTACAGAAGAAGCGAAAAGAATTTTCCCCAAAATAAATGGAAATGGAAAAAAGGTACAAGAAAACTCACTCTCAAGCACTAGGAAATGAAGCTTCAATAACAAATTAAGGAATGAAGCTAACTAAAGGAGTCTTTCTAGCGAGGCACTAAGGGAAAGAAGAGTCTAAAGCACGAAATAGAAGAAACAAAAGGACCAAAGCAACTTTTAACAACCAAAGACTATAAAAACATTATTGATGGTAGAGGGGAATGACTAATTGATGAGGCTACCTACAAGGGAAGTTGAGAGTGGATACATGATCCTCAAATGATGAGGAAAAAGAGGGATTGTTTCTCAAGAGGATACAACATAGATTCAAGAAATAAGCCACAAAGGGTTGAGGAGATACTAATGGTTTCGCCACTGGAAAAGTTACAAGGGGGTTTCATTGTTGAAAAGAAGGGTGAAGGAAGTGGAAAGAGGGAGAGAGATGTTGGGAGAAATCTCCCATGGAAAAAAATTATTGGGGTGGGGGAGGAAGAAGGGATCTTCCTCGTGGTAAAGAAAATCCAACCCACATATAGTACATTTAACCCATGATGAACCACCAAACCAATAAACTAGCATAGGGACTCAATGTGGGGCCACAATGTAGTAACAAAAAATGTATCAAATAGTTTAGTATCCAAACTGTTTGTCATGCCTCCAAGGAAGTGGATGAATCAAGATCTAGCTTGAGATAGATAGGGCCCAAGGCTAAACTTCGGAAAAGAAAAATATAGGCATATAGCGTCCAAGGCCAAGCTTGGGAAAAGACAAAGGTAGGTCAAAAAGAGAAATTTCGATAATCTCAATGGTTGGAATTGTGATTGTTTCAATGGATTAGGATTCATGATTCACATGTTTTGGATTTGTTATTACGAAATAAAAGAAAATGGTTTACTTATCCAATTCCTTTCACTTGAGCCTACTTTGCCTATTTAGATTATTGAATGAAAGTAAAAGAGTGAGAGAAGGGAGATAAATTTTCTCACATTCACTAAAAATCTGAAAACAAAATTGGTTCCTTGAACAATTGTCTCTAATGAAAGAAATGGTTGTATTGTTTCCTACAAGGACATTGTTCTTCCATTGAAAAATGTAAATAATTAACCTGTGAAAATAAGTAAGGGAGAGATGGCTTGCTGCAAATTGGAATTTTATAATCCAAATAATAGGCACGCATAAAATGAAATAACAAAGGAGTAGGGACCTCCTATGCACCCATGTTTGTGATGGTGAGCTAAAAAAAGTGAGTCTCCAAACTTCATAAAACACTGCATGGAAAATGAAATGTTCAACTATGGTAAAGAAATCATAATAAAATGAAATCCTAGATGTAAGTCAAGCAAGAAAAATAAAGAATGAGAATCCCTAGAGTGCCCTCAAAATCATAGCTATGGAACCTCCAGCCTATAATGTG
>JZKD02S0944453.1:503983-520816 GCA_000966675.3 Picea glauca | reverse complement strand
GTAAATTTTGGTAAGTGAAATAGATTGTTGGAATGTGTAATGGTAGGGTTCTCGTCATATAACACTTGTAAGTTAGAATTGATATCGTTGAAATGCATAATCCTTATCCTTAGTGTAATGATTATTATCATTAGTAAACATGGCGATAGGGTTGCCTTATTGTAAGGCTGGTATAAATTTTGTTCTTGATAAAACCTATTTGTGGTTCGCTTAAACACTGTTAAGCTTGGGTGTCTTCATCAGAGTCCTCATCACATGCCTTCCATAAGGGGCGCATTTGTTCCTCTTGTTTATTTTGTACTTGATAGTATTTAGCGGGTTGTTTGGTCGGTTGTGTCGGGTGGGATGTAGACACCTCCATGTTCCTCAGAACAGTCGCCAGCCCTGAGACCTTAAATGGTTAAAGACAATGGGAAACCGGGCTTGAGCGTTGCTTATGTGTCTTGGAGGTCCTAACCTTGCAGGGTAGGATGGGCGGGAGGTCAGTCGTATTTATCAGTCAGGCTTACTTGTTGCTAAATGTCTGCGTTGCATAGTTATGTGTGTTGTTACTTCTTCACGCGCGCACACACCACGACACAAAAAATAAAATAATAAATAAATAAAAATAAAAAATAAAAAATAAAATTTGCACCTGTTACCAGAATGGTCGTCGTAACGACGCAGTTCGTTACATATATTCCAAGAATCAAACTCGGGACCTCTAGCACCCAAAGCGAGAATCATACCACTATTCCCCCTTTCTTAATGGTTCTCAAACACCTTCACACACCCTAAACTTTTCTGGTGAGATTACTCATAACCTCCTTCCTACCTCTGTTCCACCAACTACACATATTCTTTCTCATATTGTTGTGCCATCACAACCTACTATTCCACCATCTACACATATTCTATCTCATTCTGCTGTTCCATCACAACCTACATAGACTCTCCATAATCCTCAATTTTCCACAGTCACACAACTTGCCCACAACCCACCACTTTCTATTGCACCATCTATATCTCCAATTGTTGCGAATAACGTTGTGCCATCTCAATCTATTGAGTTTTCTCTTATTCCACAGTCTTACACAATTACATCACCCACTCATAATATACCTCTCTCTGCTATGCCATCTCTCTCTACAATTGATCCGATTAACCCTCCTTCCTCCCGTCTTTCGAAGGGTGGGGTTCCCTCCCATACACACTCATTTATCTATCCACAGACGATGAGAAGCTACAACGACCAAGCATCTACACAAGATGATTTTCCCTGTCTTTCGGGGCTGTGCGAGTCAGAACCTAGAGAAAACACACTAGATGATGTTTTGGACTCCCTTTTACCTTCCTTTAAAGAATTCATTTTGCCCACACCTCTACCTGCTTACCTAGGCCCTACTCTACACAACATACTTGCCATTGATTTGGAGCTAGGAACAATTGAGTCTACTTTTTCTACTTTGATTAAAGACTACACTTGGTCCAAAGGGCATGGATATGAACATTCACCGATCAAAACCTATAGTGCCCATCACAAAGAGGGCCATACACCATCACACTCTGTGGACTCTTCACACACTATCACTGATATTGGGGTTCTTAGAGGCATGGAATCCCTAGGAAGAGAGAATCCATGATCTTTCTCTCCCTCAATATCAGAGGGGTGGGAGGCCACCTAAAATATGCCTCGTTCAAGAGACTCATTTCAATTTTTTCTGGATATCATTTTCCTCCAAGAAACCCTAGTTGACAGCAAAAAGGCCAGATTATTTCTTAGTCAGTTCCACTCAAATTGTCTTATATGCTCTGTAAATTCACTTGGCACCTCAGGTGGTCTATTAGTGGCTTGGGATCCAGACAAATTTTCATTACACCCCTACCTTTGTTGTGGTGGAATTATTTTATCTGGTACTTGCCATTCATCACACATTTAGATCAACTTATACAACATATATGGTCCTTGTACTGGCCGACAAATCTTTTGGGAGAAAATTGAAGCGAGGGGGACTATTGGATCTAGAAAACCTGATCATAGCTGGCGATCTAAATCTTACAACTTCAATGAGTGAAATCTGGGGGGCATCAACCACTCAAGACACTCTAGCACACTATTTATCCAATCTCTTCACAACCCACCACTTGGTTGACTTTTCCCTGGACCATATGACTCCTACTTGGCATAATGGGAGATTGGGCACAGACTCTATTTCAAAGAGGCTAGATCACTTTCTCCTTTCTAAGCATATCATTTCTACAAGGAACAGGATACGTACCTGGGTAAGCCTACCTTACCTGTCCGATCATGCTCCAATCATCCTACAGATGGACCCAACTATGCACAAATTTGCATACCCTTTCAAGCTCAATTCGGGTTGGTTCACTGAGGCAGATTTCTCCACAATTGTCTTCGAAGATTGGCAGGATCCACTCTATTTATCGTAACCTTGCATCCAACATCGCATCATTTGGAAACTCAAAGCTCTAAAATCCCGAATTAAAATGTGGGCTGTCACATTTCGTGAGAAAAATTCAAAAAGATTATCTGCCCTCGACTCAGAAATCTGGGAGTACATCATTACAGATACCAACACAGGGAACTCTGGAGTTGGCTTCCCCATTCTCAAAGATATTGAAGCAGAACAACATCGACTTCTCCTTCAGGATGAAATCACTTGGAGGCAACGTTATAGAGTAATCTGGCTCAAATATGGAGATCTCAATACAAAAATTGTTCATAAGTATTCCAGTGCTTGTAGCAAAAAAACCAACATATGGAAGATTACATCTGAAGATGGAGCTATCCACAAAGGTCAACATGCTTTAAAAGATGCAGTGGTTAAACATTTCTAGCCTTTCTTTGAACATAACACATCTACAAATATTCAGTCACAAGTCTCGGTGGCCAGACTTTTTCCACACTCAATTTCGGGGGAAGATACACTTTTTCTTGACAGGCCCTACACATTACAAGAAGTATCAGTTTCTCTAAAATATTTCTCAAAGGATAAAAGTCCAGGCCGTGATGGCTGGATAGTGGAATTCTATTTACACTTCTTCGATCTAGTCAGTCAGGATCTTCTGGATCTAGTGAAGGATACCGGGATTAAGGGAAAGGTGATAGGCGCTTTAAACTCAAATTTCCTCACTCTTATTCCAAAAGATGCTTCTCCCTCTTCCTTTGGCGACTACAGGCCCATTACACTCTGCAACCTCTGCTACAAACTTATCTCAAAGATTATAGCCACCAGGATCAAGCCCTATCTCTCTAGCTTCATTTTGATAGAACAGTTGGGGTTTCTACAAGGGCGACAGATCCTAAACGCTATTGACACCGCTCAGGAATGTTTACACAGTATCAAAAACAAGAAATCCAAGGCTCTCATCCTCAAATTGGATCTTAAAAAGGATTTTCAATGTATTGATTGGGATTTTCTTAGGCTAATTCTAACACAAATTGGTTTCAGCCAGTCAATGATCAAATGGATCATGGGTTGTGTGGTAAGCACAAATATTTCCATTTTGGTCAATGGTGAACCCTCCTCCTTTTTTCGCATTGGAAGAGGACTAAGGCAGGGCTGCCCCCTCTCTCCACTTCTCTTTTTTCTGATTATGGAAGCATTGAGTTTGCTTCTCAAATTAGGACAAGCTGAGGGTAATATCTCTAGGATTAAGGTTTCTAGAACCATCAAGATTCTACATCTTCTATTTTCCGATGATGTCCTCATCATGACTAATGGTACACTTTAGGAATAGCTAGAAATAAAAAAGATCCTAAAAAATTTCCACAGTGCCACGGGTCTATTGATCAATTGGGATAAATCTACTTTCCATTTTGCAAATTTACAACAACCTATTTTGGATCAGATAAAAGGTGTTTTTCCCTACACCTTCACTCCTCTTACTTATAGGCTTAAATACCTGGGATATCACTTAAAATTAGACTCCTACAAATCATCAGACTGAAATTGGCTTCTCTCCAAAGTGGAAAAAAGGATTGGGCACTGGTGCACAAGGTGGCTCACTATTGGAGGTCGTTTCACCCTTATTAAAGTAGTTCTCGAAGGATAGGCTATGTATTGGATGTCCCTATATTTCATTCCAGCCTCAGTCCTCACAAAACTTCAAAAGATGACCTTCAATTTTCTTTGGTCGGGTTGTTTGAATCATCATCATCAACATCTTTGTGGCTGGCATTTTCTGGCAAAACCAAAAAAAAAGGGAGGTTGGGGGATCCAAAACCTATTTCATTTTAGTCAAGCCCTAACAGCCAATTCTCTTTGGCGTTCTCTGAATCTTCCAGGCATTTGGCATTCCGTTATTATTGATAAATACCTCTGCCACCATATAGTCAACAACTAAATCATAGACTGTCATTCCCAGAATGGCCTCTTACTTCTGGAGGAATATTACAAAATCAAAATCCTTATCACTCAATGGCTCTCCTGGCATCCGGAATCGGGCTCTGAAATTACACTTGGTAGGGATTGCATTCTCAGATTGGAGGATGCAACCGCTTTATCTCAGCAACTGACAACATTCCTACAAGAAAAAAACTTTGGTACTTATACCAAATCTGAGTTGCTTCCAGATCGACTTACCTCCCCGACAACTGGAGTACCAGTGTCTCACTCGGCCTCAACACAAATTTATCGTGCAAATGGGACAGTTTTTTCTCGAATCTCACACAGTTGGGAATTCACCTTACAGATGCGGCTGATCAACTCTAGTGGAAGGGAGGTGACTGCTCAGGTATCATCTCTGTCCATAATATATATACTGCAATCACAAATTCTCTGTGGCACACAAACGTCAGAGGCTGGAGGAACCAGATCTGGACCTGGCATATTCCATCGAAGATTAAATTCTTCACTTGGCTGTTGGATGAATATAAGCTCAACACTTGGGACATTCTATTAAAAAAAGGATGGTCGGGGCCTAACAGTTTCCACCTCTGCAAATCTGAATTAGAATCGACAAATCATCTTTTTATCAATTGCACTTTCTCTAGACATGTCTGGGAAAAGATGGTTTTAAATTTAAATTTACAAATTGTTTGGGATGGGATCTCACTCCCAAATTGCTTTGATAGATGGGCACAAAAGGAAAAAAAACTCAAGCATCTACCATCCATTATTCGTTGGGCTACTTGGCTAGAAAAAAACAAAATGATTTTTGAAAATGGGACGCCTTCGGTCAGTGCTACTGCATACAAATCTCTTGGCATTCACAACACTTGGAACGCTGCTTTTGCCAACAAGCCTTTAAAACAACTCAACAACTCATCTTGTAGGATCCTTTTTCAGAAGACTCACATATTGAATGGTTCGATGGGGAGTGCTCTCAGATGGCACCTAGAGCGGAGCTGGAGGGGTGATCAAAACCATTCAAAACACTTTTTACAATTGGACCTTCAATTGTGGCCCGAGCACCAATACCAGGGCAGAACTATTGGGTGCCTAGGCCACATTGTTTTTGGCCTCTAGACTACACATCGATGTCCTTCAGATACTTGGATAATTTTTTTTTGGGAATCCTCACATACAACTTATGGATAGATGGACATGAGGGACCCTCCCACTTCTTAACTATTTTTTAAGAACAATTTTTTCACTATATTACTCAACAAGCTTTCTCAATATGAAAGCTGGAAGTATTCCATCTAAACATAGATACTTTTTTTATCTTCTTGCAAGCACTATCAACTATCACATGGCCTACAAGCAACTCTCCTAGATATGTGTTATGAAAATATGTGTTCTGAAAGAATAATTTTTTTATGGTACTTACTAGATGAAAGGCATCTAATGATGAAAGCACATATCTTTCACATTATAACTTTCAACAGTCTTTTCTCAGCAGTGTTTTGTAATCTTTTTGTTTTGAAAATAAATTATATGAATATATAATTGAGAAATTTTCTATTTGAAAAAAACTTAAACTTTTGCATAAACTTCTGCATTGTATTGAAAAATTAAAAAAAATAAACAAAGATTAGATTGTAATGTATAATAGACCATATTCTCATATAAAAACATATCCCATATAACAACATTAATACATTAGATTTTTTAAATTAGAAATAATGTACTATCTTCCTCATAGAAAAACATCATATGAATGAGGGTTCGTTAATAAACAAAAAATAAAAAGGTTGTTAAATCTTTGAGTCTTAAATGTGACCGAGGGTTTCTTAATAAACAAGATGAGTTGTGTAGCAACAAGTCCCTGCGTAGGAAGTGCCTTGTTTTTCCGAAAGAGGTAAGAAGTAGGTGTCCAAGGTAGAGAGTGAGTGTTCTTTCACTTGACTTGGAAAACATGGGAAGTGAGAGCTAGCAAAACAAGATTATTGGAAAGCATGGGAAGCTAGAGCTAACCAAATAAGGCTATTTGGATATTGTTTGCAATGAAATACCCATTTCTAGAGAGTGAGTGTTCTTTCACTTGACTTGGAAAACATGGGAAGTGAGAGCTAGCAAAACAAGATTATTGGAAAGCATGGGAAGCCAGAGCTAACCAAATAAGGCTATTTGGATATTGTTTGCAATGAAATACCCATTTCACTTATTATTGTTTGCATTTATTATTTGTTTGTTTTGTTGTATGTTGTTTTTTTAATAAAATACCCATTGCATTTATTATTGTTTTTAATTTTAAAATATTTAGCATATTACAACGAATCCTTATAAGGTAATATCTTAAAATTCAATTTGTATTTAGCATACAAATGATTCATCGTTTGAGTGTATATATTATTTCAATAAAAAATTCAAAGAAAAAAGATGCACTGAAAAATAAGAATGAAATTTTTTGAAAGATGTAATTAATCTTGCACTATCAAAGCCGCGAGCCACCACCTTCATTATTTTAGTTTTATATTACTTGGAGTTTGAATCCATACATTATTTAAAGTTTAAGATAATACATTATTTTTGGGTTTTATAATATATAGTATTTGAATTTCCATCTATACTAAAGTTTATCACAATGAGGAATAAACATCATATTGTTAATATGAACTAGAACCAGATAAGCATATTGTTAATATTTAAATGAAAACTACTATAGAGTGAGTCATTACAATTTAGTTCACCAAAACCACATATTATTAGAAATGTCGACCTGCAATTAAATTACTGTTATTCCATCCAATAAAATATATATATAGCAACAATATATATAGGAACAATGTTAGGCCAAAAAAAATTATATATTTTTTATCTAATATTATTTATTTGATGGCTTAAATACCTGTTAAATAACATACGTGTATGGGTTGCATGGAGCAACCTCCACTTGGTTTGCATGAATTGTGCTCATGCATCCAGCTACACTTGGTTTTCATGTGTCACACTCTGTGAGCGGAGATCTGAGATGTGCTTATTATGTCTTCCATATTGATGGTGGTCCTATGGCTGGATCGAGTGATAGTAGGAACGTTAAACCCCTACCAAGAATACTTGGACATGTGATAAGAAATTTGAATAGCTAATGCATCACGCAGTTTGGGTAGGATCAAGGCGGTCAAAACACAGAACTATCTGGAGCCAACAAGTGCATATCCAGTGCCAGATACGCTCAACTAAGTATAAGGAAGGGATATACACGGAAGTCAATTTCATTCTCTATGCTAATTGACTGAACTATACGACATGGTTTCTTGGATCAGCTAGCCTTAGCATGAACGAAGAACTCAGAATATAATTATAAAAATAAAGATGCACTAATGACTTAGGGTAACTACTCATGGGGTACTGAAAAAAGCTTGACCAATTATTCTCCTATGGTTTTGGTCTACCATTGTCACTGTTGTTTTGGGAGCCATAGTTCACACGAGAATTACTGGTAGACCCACTCATAGCGATAGCTACAACTTGAGCCAATGGTCGACAAATTCTCAAAATCAATGATACACCGCTGCTAAAAATAGCAAAGGAAAGGACCACCTCTATCTCGACCAAGAAGCCAACAACATGAACATATCTGTTGGAGCGGGGAAGGCCATCGATGGTCTATTCGTTGGAAAACTTCTAGGAAAGGATGGTAATTAATTCAATGATTCCCCTTACCATTCATTCTCATAATAATTTAAAAGGCTTTGGGTTAGATTTTATAAATATGGATCTCCTATCTGCAGTGAACATTGTATTTTATTACAAACAAAAGGTGATGAGGTCGTTTGAGCATTTGCAAGGAGACAATTACGTTGCCCCTGCATTTCTAGTACTATATCCTTTAACCCAACAAAGCATTATTAAGTTAGTTGATTCTACCCATTGAAATTTAGCTGAATATACCATTTACAAACCTTTTTTTAAGATAAATTTTAGTGAATCCAACATTATCGCCTGATTGTAGTTCGAATATAACTAACTATAGAGTGCCAACATTGATGATTAGAGGATTAAGACTCCATATATACCTATGTTGAGATTTCTTTGTCTCCTTTCTATGTTGAGAATTCTTTGTCTCCTTGTTTCTATGTTTTTTACTGTACTTCGAAGGCCACCTCCATTCCATCTTGAATACGGCCATAGAATATAGGCCCAAATCCTCCTCTACCAATTTTCTTTTCAAAGATTGTATGAGTTTTCAGTAAGAATATTTGTTCTCCAAATTCATAGAATGCATTGTCACTATAAACCTGTAAACATGAGAATGTTTTATATAAATTGAAGTTTGAAATTCATGGATTAAAAGAATTAATTCAAAATGCATCTGTCAATTTAAGTGTTAAATTGAGAATACTTTATATAAATTGAAGTTCGAAATTCATGAATTAACCTGTTTTTTGTTGTCCTCTCCTTCCAGTGCAGTGCAGGGTAAGAAAGAATCATGTTGTTCTTCCAATTTTGTTGCAGTGCAGAGTAAGAGGAAGCATGCTTTCCTTCCAATTTTGTTTTTGTTGATTAGTTAATGGGATAGAAAAAACGTTCTTGCTAGCTTAATTCAATAAGCTAGTTTGTTCAACAAGGTAGTAGTTTATTCGATATTCAAGAACACCAAGGTTTACATGGTCATGTAGGTGCATGGTTGTGTAGGTGGAAGATCAACAACATAGAGAACATAGAGCTTATGGAGTTGACAACTTTAATTGATAGTCGATATTCCAGAACACCAAGCTTTACATGGCCGTGTATGTGCAGGGTTGTGTAGGTGGAAGATCAACAACATAGAGAACATTGAGCTTATGGAGTTGACAACGAGTCGTTGTTCGAAACTTCACAACTATAACATCAAAAAAACAAAAAGAGAGAATTTATGGTGCCCCAAACTTAAGTTAAACCGTAGAAAATTTTGAGAAAACATATAATGTTAGGAAGTAATGCTACTTTTATTTCTAGCATTACTTGATATCCCAAAAAATTATTATCAATGTATGCCTTAAACTAAATTTTTCGGTGGAAAATGTGGAGTTGTGCCTTGGGAAGAAGCCAAATAAGACCTCCAAGTTCAAACTTACCATAAAAATGGAAATGCTCTTGGAAAGATTCTTAAATGTTTTTCAAAACTTTAGGCTAAAAAGTTTTGAAATACTTGTATATGAAATGTTTACCAAAAACTTAGGCTAAAAGGTTTTGAAATATGTGACAGACTAATTGAAAATTCGTGAACCGATTACTATATCCCTAGCTGATGCAGGAGCATCGCTGGCAAGCACACAGAGGCGGGACCACTCAACACGTGAGAGTTCTTCCAGAACTTCAATGTGGGCAGTTACAACCAATTTTGAAACCCACCTTTACTCAGCGCCGGAATTTACCTTTGGAGGCACGCTTGAACCAGTGCCGAATTTTACCCTTTGAGGCACGTTTTGAAAATCATAAATAGAGTAGGAGTTTCCACTATGGCTCTGGAATGTGACTGAACTAAGATAGCGTAGGATGAATTTTAGAGTAGGCAAGTAGCCAGGGGAAACCCTAGAAATCTTTTTGAGTTAAGTAGAAGTTTGTACGCCCAGTTGGGGTTAGCTGCAACACATAGAAAAATTAGCTGTAAGGGAGAAATGCAAGTTAGCAGGAGATCTCATTTTTTGAGTTACTGTAATTTGAATGTATTTTGTAGCCATTGGGCACTTGTGAATATAACAAGAGGGAAAATTGATCCAAATGCCTATTGTGCAGTTGTGTTTACATTTTCCTATCTTTTCTATTATTCTTGTGTCCCATAAACAAGTGAATGAAACAGTTACTGTGAGTTTTCCAGTTTCAATTGTTTCTCTTCATTGAAGCTCTGCAAGGTGTGCATCGAGCAAGGAGAGAACACCAGAAGATCAGGAGGAATCTCTCTGTGAGAAACCCCTTGTATCCGAGTTATCGAAATCCCTTAGATGCAAGGAGTGCGTGGGAATTTGAGGCCTACACAAGGCGAAGCTCAAGAGGAATAACGTTTCAGAGAAGCGTTATCAAGACCCAAAAAAACCCATCTCCTAGGAAGAAGCGAAGATCGAGCCTTTGAAGACTTAGAAAATCTTCTAAGTCTGAAGTGAGTAAAAGTCCTCGAGGAGAAACGTTGAAACCCTGCAAGCTGTTGGATAAGGTGGAGCTGCGAGGAGGTTAGGAGGTCTTCTTGATGTCCAAAGCTTAGGAGGGATAGCAACCATCGATCATAAGAAGATATGGACCATTGGTCCACATCGCGATTTCAGGTATCGCGAGTTGGAAGGACAGAGGCCCTTGTCTCCCAAAACCCCGAATCGCAAAATAGAGAAATGGCGAGGCCGGACGTGGGCCGTAGCTCTCAGGGGTTATTGTGAGCCGTTGATCGAACGCCAAGACATTTCGGCAACCGGGGATTCCAAGGAGCAGAGATATCCCTTGTACCCTGATTTCACGAAACGTGAAAACCTTAAGGATTAGGCGCTGGGATCTGAGCCTAGATGGAGGTCACGTCACGAGCATACAAGAGAGGGATAGCTCCTAGCTAGAGCCCTATTTTGGCATTTCGGAAACTGGGGATTTGAAAGACAAAAGAGCGGGATGCTTGACTCGTGAAGTCCCAATCCACGATAAGCGCCCTTTCTGACTTAGTGTGAGGTCACAGCAGAGGGCCACGTGGACTGAGGCTTGAATGGGGGTGGGGGGGTAACCACCACTAAGCCCTTTTTCAACATTCAGTGATTTAAGAGTCGAGGGTCTCTCCCTCGAGAAACCCCAAATCGCTATTCACGAAAGGCAGGAAGGATAGGAGTGCGGTCACGGCTCTTGGTCTTGTGCGGTGGGAGCTCACGCTTGGCGCTTGGAAAATCCAACCAAGCATTAGTGAGGGACATGTGTGTTCGTTCGAAGGGTTTCAATTTGGAATCAGAAGATCCATTTCGACTCTAGAACTAGAAGATCCTGATCGTGAGGTCGTGTAGCCCTTTGGAGGGATAGGGGGTCTGCACCAGGTGGTATCAGAGCATCATTTTTTTGTTTGTAGACTTCAGTCGAAGGAGGAAAAGAGGGAGACGGAGAACTTAGAGATGTACCTTATGTGTGAAAGATAGTCGACATAATGCCTCCAAGAAGACGAGAGCCACCTTTATCCAACCGTGCTATAGAAAGGGAGATGCGAGAGCTTCGCGCCCGATTGGAAACAATGGAAGAAACACAGAGAAGAGCACCTGACATTGGGGATGCCAGTGATGCAGAAAGTGAAGAGGTTGAGGTTGAAGAAGCTGCAGGAGAGGATGCTATAGAAGAATGTTTGTTGAGAGCAGTTGCCAGATTGGGAGGTAGAGCTAACATAGAGGTCCCCATGTACAAGGGAAATCTAGATGCTGAAGAACTGTTGGACTGGATAAGGTCCATGGAAAAACACTTTGACTATGAAGATGTCGATGAGGAGAAGAAGGTGAAGCAGGTAGTCACCAGGCTAAAAGGGCATGCAACACTGTGGTGGGACGAGCTACAGGTTGGGAGGAGAAGTAAAGGCAAACAAAGGATAAAAATTTGGGACATGATGGTAGCCAAACTGAAGGCTAAGTTCGTACCCAAAGACTACCAGATAAATCTGTTTAGGAAGCTACAGAACCTGAGACAGAAAGGGGTGGCAGTCAAGGAGTACACCGAGGAGTTCTACTGATTGAACATCATAACTGGACAATGAGAGAGAGACGAAGAGAAATTTGCCAGATATATAAATGTCTTTAGATATGAGATCCAGAACGAGCTCAGCATGATGTCAGTCAGGACTGTGGAACATGCTTATCAGTTTGCGCTAAAGGTAGAGGAGAAGCTGGCCAGAAAACAAAACCAACGAGGAAGAGATAAAGGCTCGATCCCAAGCAAAAGCAAGGGATTTAACCGTGACAGAGCACATCAGTCTAAGGACGAGGCTAAGAAACCACACAATCACTCAGAACGAGGAGGAAGTTCACGAGGGAGACAAAGTGGTGGAAGAAACTCTTCTAGAGGAAGAGAAAGAGGAGGAGTAAGGTGCTATAACTGTGGAAAGATAGGGCACATGTCTTGGGAATGTCCCGAGAAGAAGAAGGAAGGAGGAAAAGCTCACATTTTAGAAGCACAATGAAGAGATGTTGAGGCAAAAGGAGTAGAGGATGGAGCATCCCTGATGTTGAGAAAAGTTCTCTTAAAACTAGAGGTAGAAATTGAAAAACCAGTGCAGAGAAATAGTCTCTTCAGGACAGCTTGCAAGACTAAGGATAAAGTATGCAAGGTGATCATTTTCGGTGGGAGTACTGACAACCTAGTATCCACAGAGATGGTGGAGAAATTGGAGCTGAAGACAACTGCACATCCAAGGCCATACAAAGTCTCATGGTTGCAAAAAGGACAGCAGGTAATGATCACTAAATAATGCCTGGTTGAAATTAAAATAGGAGGATATAAAGATGAAATCCTATGTGATGTAATCCCCATGGATGTATGCCACATTTTGTTGGGAATACCATGGCAGTTTGACAGAAATGTCATTCACGATGGAAGGAAGAATACATATACATTGGAGAATAATGGTAGGACACATATGTTGTTGCCAATGGAGGAGAAGAGAGCAAAAGAGGAAGACAACACAAGCATACTTCTCATGAGTGGGAAGGAATTCCTGAAAGAAGTCAAGGAAGAATAGAAGATGCATTTTGTTGTGGTGAGGAAGCCCAAAGTCATCCTTACGAGAACATCAATGGATGATTTACCTGAAGAGGTTCAAGAGCTGCTGGATAATTTTGTTGATATAGTGGTGGATGAGCTTCCAAACTCATTGCCGCCCATTAGGGGTATCAATCATCATATCGACTTGATACCAGGATCAAGCCTGCCAAACAAAGCAACGTAAAAGTTAACACCTCGAGAGAATGAGGAGGTGAGGGACCAAGTCCAAGAGTTGCTGGATAAGGGTTTAGTTAGAGAACGTTTGAGCCCATGAGAAATACCAACTGTGTTAAGCCCAAAGAAAGATGGAGGATGGAGAATGTGCACAGACTCGAGAGCCATCAACAAGATCACCATCAGGTACAGATTTCCTTTACCAAGAATGGATGACTTAATGGATTGCTTGAGTGGAGAAAATTTCTTTTCTAAGATAGATCTGAAAAGTGGATATCACCATATCAGGATGAGAGAAGGTGATGAATGGAAAACAACCTTTAAGACGAATGAAGGTCTGTATGAGTGGCTAGTTATGCCATTTGGCTTAATGAATGCCCCGAATACTTTTATGAGGTTGATGAATGAAATTATGAAAGATTTCATTGGCAAGTTCGTGGTTGTATATCTGGACGATATACTAATCTTTAGCGGGACTAAAGAGGAGGATTTGAGGCACCTAATGCTAGTAATGAGGAGGCTACAACAGGAGAAGTTGTTGATCAATTTGAAGAAGTCCTATTTTATGAAGACATAACTCATTTATTTGGGTTTCGTGATCTCTTCGAATGAACTGAAGATGGATCCAGAGAAGGTGAAAGCGATCAGAGAATGGCCGTCACCAAGAAGCATGTTTGAGGTAAGGAGCTTCCATGAATTAGCGAGCTTCTATAGGAAGTTCATTAGAGACTTTAGTGGGATTTGTGCACCCATGATGGATATAGTAAAGAAGAGACACAAGTATTTTAAATGGGCAGAGGAGGCCGAAAAGAGCTTCAACATATTAAAGGAGAAGATAATGGAATGACCAATTCTGGTCTTGCCGAATTTCGAAAAGACATTTCAGGTGAGATGTGATGTAAGCGGAATTGTGATAGGAGAAGTTTTGAGTCAGGATAACAGACATGTTGCCTATTTCAGCGAGAATCTGAATGAGACTAAGAAGAAATACTCCACCTATAACAAGGAGTTTTATGTCATAATTCAAGCTTTGAAGAAATGGAGGCATTATCTTGTCCTGCGAGATTTTGTCTTGTATAGCGATAACCAAGCTTTGCAATTCATAACCAGACAGGAAAAACTAAATCAGAGGCATGCAAAATGGGTTGAATTTATGAAAAAATTTACTTTTGTCATAAAACATATTGTTGGGAATGCTAACAAAGTTGTTGATGCGTTAAGCAGGAGATGTTTAATTCTGCAAGAATTCCAGGTGGAGACCTTGGGGTTTGAACACCTTAAGGATATGTATTGTGATGATACAGATTTCAAGGAGGCCTATGAAGCATGTACAAGCCCTGTACTGAGAGATAGAAGTCAGTGGACAAAGTATATGGTTTAGGAAGGATTGTTGTTCAGAGGAAATCAATTGTGCATACCAAGATTCTCAATGAGGGACAATCTTATGAAGGAGAAGCATAGTGGAGGATTGCCTGGACATTTCAACCATGATAAAATGTTTGTACAGTTGAGCAACTCATACTATTGGCCAGGTATGAGAACAAAAGTGATAAAGTTGGTGAACAAATGTAGAATCTACCAACATGCTAAGGGGAAAAGACAGAACACTGGGTTGTATCAACCATTGCCAATACCAGAGAGATCTTGGGATGCAATAAGCATGGATTTTGTGTTGGGATTTCCAAGGACACAAAGAGGATTCAATAGCATATTTGTGGTGGTGGATAGATTTTCAAAGATGGCACATTTCATCCAATGCCAAAAGACCAGTGATGCAACGCATGTTGCAAACCTATTTTTCAAAGAAGTTGTGAGACTTCATGGCCTACCCAGGAGCATTGTCTTAGACAGAGACACAAAATTTGTTGTTCACTTTTGGAGGACGTTGTTGAAGAAGATGGGGATGAATTTGTACTTTAGATTAGCTTATCACCCTCAAACAGTTGGGTAGACTGACGTGGTAAATAGAAGTTTGGGGAATTTATTAAGGTGTCTAGTTACTGAACATCATAACCAGTGGGATCAGATTCTGCCACAAGCAGAATTTGCATACAATGACTCACCAAACAGGAGCACTGGAAGGAGCCCCTTCCAAATACTCTATGGAATGAAACCTAGGGGAGTGTCTGAGTTGAGAGACTTGGAACAGGGTGAGATCAGGAGCGTTGGAGCAGAGGATTTTGCTGCGAAGATGGAGCGACTCCATATCTAGATCAAAGGACAATTAAAGAGTTCTAATCAGAAATACAAGAACAGAGTTGATCAACATCGCATGGAAATTCAATTTGAAGTAGGATATCAGGTTTTAGTAGATCTCAAGAAGGAAAGATTCCCTAGGGGAACATACAACAAGTTGAAGATGAAAAAGATAAGACCATGTAAGATCTTGAGGAAGTTTGATGAAAACACCTATGAGATTGACCTGCCAGATGGTGTGGGCATTTCGCCCATATTCAATGTTTCAGACCTGTATCCATACAGGAAAGATGAAACAGAAGGGTCAAAAGCTCAAGGAAAATTTTAGTGGGAGAAACAGATGCCTGTGGCAGAAAAGCCACCGATGGAGAAAATTGTTGATCAGAGGATTGGCAAGAAGACTAGGAGGAAGACTTATTTTGAATATTTGGTCAAATGGAAGGGACACCCAATAGAATATGCCAGTTGGGAAAACGAAGCTGCTATCCAAAAGCAGGGAAAGTCAGTAGAGGAGCTCATGGACAAGGGTCCATGAATTTTTGTCAAGGGGAGTATGATGCAAGAGCATCATTGGAAAGCGCATAGAGGCAGGACCACTCGACACGTGAGAGTTCTTCCACAACTTCAACGTGGGAAGTTACAATCGATTTTGAAACCCGCCTTCACTCAGTGCCGAAATTTACCTTTGGAGGCACACTTGAACTAGTGTCGAATTTTACCCTTTGAGGCACATTTTGAAAATCGTAAACAGAGCAGGAGTTTCCACTACGGCTCTGGAATATGACTGAACTAAGATAGCATAGGATGAATTTTAGAGTAGGCAAGTAGCCAGGGGAAACCCTAGAAATATTTTTGAGTTAAGTAGAAGTTTGTACGCTCAATTGGGGTTAGCTGCAACACAGAGAGAAATTAGTTGTAAGGGAGAACTACAAGTTAGCAGGAGATCTCAGTTTTTGAGTTACTGTAATTTGAATGTATTTTGTAGCCATTGGGCACTTGTGAATATAACAAGAGGGAAAATTGATCCAAATTCCTGTTGTGCAGTTGTGTTTACATTTTCCTGTCTTTTCTGTTATTCTTGTGTCCCATAAACAAGTGAATGAAATGGTGACTGTGAGTTTTCCAGTTTCAATTGTTTCTCTTCATTGAAGCTCTGCAAGGTGTGCATCGAGCGAGGAGAGAACACCAGGATATCAGGAGGAATCTCTCTGTGATAAACCCCTTGGATCTAAGTTATCAAAATCCCTTAGATGAAAGGAGTGTGCGGGAATTTGAGGCCTACACAAGGCGAAGCTCAAGAGGAATAACGTTTTAGAGAAGCGTTATCGCGACCCAGAAAAACCCATCTCCTAGGAAGAAGCGAAGACCGAGTCTTCGAAGACTTAGA
>JZKD02S0944453.1:484731-497210 GCA_000966675.3 Picea glauca | reverse complement strand
AAAAATAAATTTAATAACATAAGAAAAAAAAAAACTTTAAAAAAATTATTAAAACTTAAAAAATAATTAACCAACATAATAATTAAATTTTAAAAAGATTAGAAAAAAAATTATAATATACTTTTTCATTATTATTATTTATATTTTAATTTAACATTTATATGATTTTGAATTTTTTTATTATTAAAAGAATAATAGTACTTAAATCTTTATTTATAAAATTACATATATCAAACATCAATATCATAAAATTAAATAAAATATTTAATAATAAAATAATAAATAAATTTTAATTATACTTCATAAATACTCACATTTTAATCATTTGAAATTAAATTTATAATATGTATAAAAAATAAAATACTTCGTTATTAGGGTTTATGAGGAATGGAGATGTTAATACTCACATTTTAATCATTTGAAATTAAATTTATAATATATATAAAAAAGAAAATACTTCGTTGAATATTAGGGTTTACGAGGAATGAAGATGTTAAGAGATATCAATAATAATGTGGTGTGGGTAAACGTGTGTGCCCTCATCGTGAGTCCTGGATGATTCAAAGCGGGAAGCACTTCATAATTGCTAAAATATTTACTTTATGCAATGATAAAAATTAATATAAAGTTTTAAATTAATTTTAAAATTTTGTATATTATACGAAGTACATGATGATGATGTGATGATAAGATGCGATGATAATGATTAACATCCACTAAAACCGAATTGGTCTATCAGATCTTAAGAGGGTAGGTAATTACTTGGGGTTCTTTAGAATTTTGTTTCTGTGCTCAAATTAAGAGAAACTTTCCAAGATCATCATAGTTGTGTTGAGTTAAGAGGTTAGAATGGTTGGTAGTGTGACAAATATTTTGAAAATAATATTTAATCTGGGTATAGGCTGGACAATCTAAGAAAAAGTGTTTTTCATCTTCAACCTTCTTAGTGTCACAAAGGTGACACTCTTTCATCCCATGACGTTTTAGGAATTGACCAACGCTGAGTTTCACTATGGAGCTCATGAGAATTTGTTCTTATCTTAGCAAAGTTTTTTTTCTTTAAACACTTGTCAAAACAAATAGATAATTTTGATCTTCTAGATTATGGTTGATTACATCCTTATAATACCTTAATTTTATTTTTTCCTCTAACTTTTTATCACACCATATTTTTTCCTTAAATTTTGATTTGATGATATTTTTAATAGTATCTTTATTTTGCAAAATGGCGTCTTCCCTAATTCCCCAATAGCTTATCCAAGACCGAGCATCTTTATGCCATCCTTGCTTGAGTCGATGGTGGTTACTACTCGAATTTGAAGCAATTTTAGGAAGCCTCTTGTATTCCATGTTATTTAACTTGTTCTTATGTATTAGCTATCTATTCATAGCCGTGCTCTCAATGGAGAAGAGGCTTGTTTCTAAGAGGAGGATGGGATAGGGCGTATTTCCTTTAATTTTGAGATTGTAGGTTATAAAATTCTTTTTATTTTCTCTATCTTTCTCTAGGATTCACGAGAGATACTACAACCCGAGACTTCACATCCATAAGGAATAACAGTTGTAACAAGAGTCTCAAAGAGGAGTTTATTCTTATCCGAACTCCAAAGATCGACTGATTTACAATTGTTTTCAAGTCCATAATAAGCTTTCCATCCCCAAATAATCCTTTTCTCAATGCTATAATTCCAGTTGAGCTTGTGGTGAATATAAATTCCAAGATATTTGTATGAATTCACTTCCTCCAACTTGTTGTTGTCATATACGAAGGTATCATAAGAGATTTTATTGGATTTAATAATCATGACCTTAGTCTTATCAGTTTTAACAGTCATACCCATATTGGAGCAAAAATCCTTAAGGATTCTTAGTTGGTTTTCAATATCACGAGGACTCCTTTCCATAAGAACGATATCATCGACATAAAGAAGAAGATTGATAACTATACCAATGATGACTATATCAATGTATATGCCAAAAAGGGTAGGGGACAAGGGACAACCTTGTTTGTCTCCAATATTGTAGTTAATCTCTTTCAACCAACCCTCATACTTGTTTAATGTAATTGATCAATGATATTGTCGATGATAGTAAATTTCTTTCAATTTAAGTATATCAACATAGATCCATCTTAATGATCAAATCTCTCGAGGTGAAACCCTTCCTTGCAAATTAGTCTTTTTAATCTTCTTTGATCTTGGTTTAATTAGGTTAGTTTAATTTCATTTCGCAAAATCTTAGAGCTCACATATACAATTATTATTATTATTATTATTATTATTATTATTTAAGAGTGATAAGTGTCAGCTTCACATTGAATTTATGCACGGAATTTGAATTTAAGCACGAAATCACACATAAACTTGCATTGTAGAATGCACCTCTCCACACAAAGATTTCATGTTTAGAAACCAGACTTTTGAAATGTGCAACTTTTCTAGTGAATACTTCATCTGTCATCAAAGACAAATGAAGTTAATATGTTAGAAAAAAAGTGCTAGGGTTTATATTTAAAGAGGAAGATTGACAAAAAAAAAAAACTATTAAAGAGAGGAAAAATAATAAAATAAACAATTAGTCATTAAAAATAAATGATAAATTAATATAATATACTATAATGAAACCACTTAAGATAAATGAAAATAAATGAAAACAAGTGTTGCAAGGCAAAGTAATCCTTTTGTGGGTTTGAAAATTTATAAAAATAATGATTTAAAACTAAATAAAATTAAATTATATAAACTGTAAAACTAAAGGAAAAAAGTAAAACTTTTTAATGTTTTTTTATATTATTAATCAGATTTGAAAATTGATCAAATAAGGAAAATTGTGATCATCTCACTTAAAAGGAGTACTGATAGAGTACTGATATTTAATATGAAATCAACAATTTTAATTAAATTTATAAATAAATTAATCTTATGGATATTTAATATCGTAAACAAATTTTATGGATATTTTATGAAATTTTAATATTGCATCTCCACTGTCCATAAATTAGAGTAATCGACCCCATTATGTTCTGGATCAGATTCGAACTCTGAACCTCCTCACAACAGAAAGCTTAGCTATATCGAAAACTCTGTACGATAGAAGGTAGAGCCCAGAGGTAAGGAATCTGCCAATGGGAGATCAATCCACGATCCAATAGGAGAGAAAAAATCACTGATAAAAGCAGAGACAGGTGAGGCAGACTCGTCGACAGGATTCCCTTCCATCCATCGCTCATGCGTAGGCTATAAACCATCTTCTTTTGTAATACACAACAATATTTTATTTAATACATGGTATGCTATTTTTTGATAACGCTTTTGTATTTCTTTGGATCAATATCATAGCGTATTGTATGGGAGATTTTTTCTCTCCCTGTCATAGTTGGATCACTTTCCTGACCAGCAATATTTAATTAACAAATCTGAAAACCACTGCAAAGTTCCAATCTTTATGTAGCAAGTTTTCATGGGTCAATCATGAAAAGCTCATGGAAATCTATGAAGCACCAAAATGATTTTGAAGACCCACAAGTAGCAACGATGAAGTCCCCTAACTATATTGTTAGGGAGTAACTAATTCATGAAGAAATCCATTGTTTTGAGAGAATTTCATTCCAAATTCGACGTAAAATTGTTTGGAGTATATGACATGGAGATGATTTCAATAAATATGACACTATATGGCATGGAGATGCTTTTAATAAATATGACATTATATGGCATGGAGAATCTATGGCATGGCAATAACATGCAATAGTATCAATTATATGCTTTTTAGGTGATGCTTTAAAAGATCTAACAATTTATCCTATGTAAGATTTTCCGCAAGTGTAAGAGATAGAATTATTTCTAACAATTTTAAATAAGTGTTATATATATATATATATATAATTGTAATGTATTAATATTTGTCTTAATTGTATACTTAATAGGTATTGTTAAGAATTCTATATGTTAATAATTTTATATACATAAAGAAAAATAATTTATAAATATTATTAAATTAAAAATGTTGTTAATTTGAATTTATATATATATATATAATTTTTCAATCTTATTTAAATTTTGTATTATTAATCTAGTTTTATATTGATGATGATGATGGTTAATGTTCGCTAAGACCAAAATTGGTCTATAATATTAGTGGTCTATGGAATTAGAGATTACTTACATTTTTAAAATGTTATTTCGATGCTTGAAAAACATTAAGAGAAGCGTTCCAAGATCACTAAATTTTTGATGACATAGAAAGTTAAGAAGGTCGATATTGTGACAAATATTTTGAAATTGAGATCTAATTTGGGTATACACAGGGAATTCTAGGAGAAAGTGTTTTTCATATTCAACCCCAAAATGTGACATATTCTTTCTTGCCATGGTGTCTTGAGGATTTCCCAATGCATAGTTTCACTATGCGTCTCATGAGAATTAATTTTTATTTTAAAATGACTATTATGAAAACATTTTTGTCTTTCACATGGATTCTCTAACATTTTATTAAATTGCTTAGTTTTGTTTGTTTAAGTGGTTTCTTTAATATTTTATTAAATTGTTTTCATAAATTAGTTTTCTTTGTTAATTTGTTTTTGTTTTTTTTCTTGAATTTAATAAAGCTTCTCATAACTCACTTGTTAATTTGTAGTGAGGATAATTATCATTGGTTGTTATCCAAGAATGCATGTTGCTAAGTCATCATCCTTATTCAAGGAAAACCACACCACCTAAAACAAGTGTTGTGTGACAACGCAGTCCCTACCAAGTAGATTTGGTTATGGAGATGATAGTTGGTAGGTTATAATTATTCATGGTGATGATTTTTCAAAAATGGGGAGAGTCAAGGAATATTGTTAAAAAAACAGAAATTAACAGTATGGTAAGTAAACGGTAATTAGGATGGATGTTTAAAAAATATTAAAAAGTTATGTTCAATTGTTTTTTAGAAATGAAATGATAAAGAAAATTGTAAATATTAAAAGGTATATTGAAATTACATTGAATAGTAATTTAATAATTAATGTGCATTGCCAATCCTTTCGAACTTGTGTGGTGAGTTGTCACTAAGGAAAGCATAATTAATTTGCATTGGGAAGGGCATGAAGATGGAAGGTATGGAAGGGAGCGACAAATGCTTTGAAACTTTTTGTGAACCAGGGTAGAGTGAAGCTTGCGAGTTCGACTGCGAGGTGGAATTGTAGAGCAGGGAAGTTTTGGGTGCAAAATGTATATGACAGAACATGAGAATGGGAGTTCAATAGTGCCAAGTTGGGAACCCGACGCCATAAAATTGGGTAAGTATGGAAAGGAAGGGAGGTTCGTTGGGCTCCCCTAAATTGTGGTTTAATGCATGTTAATGGGAGATGTCCTCGAGGTTTTCACTTATTAGTGCCAATTTGTTTTGAACATGTGTGTTGAGTTGTCACTAGTAAAAGCATAATCATTCTGCATTGGGAAGGGAGAGAAGGTAGCGGGGATGGAAGGTAGTGATAAATTCTTTGAAATATTTGTAAAGTCGGGTAGAGTGAAGCTTGCGAGCTGGAGGAATTGTAGAGAACAAAAGTTTTTGGTGCAAGATTTATAATAGCGCCAACCCGAGGATCGACAACTATAAATTTGGCTAACTATGGAACTGTAGATCACAGAATTTTTGGGTGCAAGATGTATATCACAGAACAGGGGGAAGGAAAGTTCGGTTATGCCAACCTGGGAATCGACATCCATAGAATTGGCTAGGTATGAAAAGAAACGACGATCAGTCAGACTCCCGTAAATCGCAATCGGATGTGTTTCTTTCTTATTAATGCCAATAAGTGAACCTGTGTGCTGAGTTGCCGCTAGTAAAGCATAATGGATGTGCATTGGGAAGGATAAGAATTTGGTGGGGGTTGAAGAGAGCAATAAATAGTTTGAAATTTTTGTGAACCCGGGTATAGTGAAGGTTGTGGCCATAAAGTTGGCTAAGTATGGAATTGTAGATCAGGGAAGTTTAGGGTGAAAGATGTATATCACGAAACACGGGGAGTGAGAGTTCGGTTGCGCCAACCCAGGAATCGATGGCCATAGAATTGGCCAGGTATGAAAAGCAATGACGGTCAGTCGGATTCCCATAAATCACAGTTGAATGCCTTTTTTTCTTATTAATGCCAATGAGCGAACTTGTGTGATGAGCGAACCCATGTGATGAGATATCACGAGTAAAAGCATAACGAATTTGCATTGGGAAGGGTGGGAATGTGGCGGGGATTGAAGAGAGTGATAAATGGTTTGAAACTTTTGTGAACCCGGGTATAGTGAAGCTTGTGAGTTCCAAAAGCCTGGGGTCGAATTGTAAATGATGGAAGTGTTGGGTGCAAAATGAATATCACGGAAGTGTTTTATGCAACATGTTTATCATGGAACAGGGGGAATAAGAATTCGATAACGCTAAGTCGTGACCCCTCGGTGAGATAATTGGATAAGTGTTGAAAGGGACCGTGGTTAGTCGGGCTCATGATGTGATGATATAGATGGAGATGAGGATCTGGCAGTCGGCTAACGCATGAACTCGTGACCAATCTAGGAGTTCGAGAAATTCAGGTTCAAGTTTAAATAGATTTTGTATATATTTATTTAAAATGTATTTATATTAATGTATCTTAATAGATTATTTGTGGTCCAAATGTAAACCATGTTCCAATTTGTGGAGGAATTGTAGACCACAAAAGTTTTGGGTGCAAGATGTATATCGCGAAATTGTAGATGACAAAAGTTTTGGGTGCAAGATTTATATCGCAGAATTGTAGATGACGAAAGTTTTGGGTGCAAGATTTATAATAGCGCCAACCCAGGGGTCGGTTGAACTCCCATAAATAATTGTTGAATGCATTTTTTTCTTATTAATGCCAATAAGCGAACTTGTGTGCTGAGTTGTCCCTAGTAAAAGCATAATGAATGTGCATTAGGAAGGACGAGAATGTGGCAGGAGTTGAAGAGAGTGATAAATGGTTGAAATTTTTGTGAACCCAGGTATAGTGAAGGTTGCCGCCATAAAGTTGGCTAAGTATGGAATTGTAGATCACGTATGTTTAGGGTGAAAGATGTATATCACATAACATGGGGAATGAGAGTTCGATTGTGCCAACTTGGGAACCGACAGCCATATAATTGGCTAGGTATGAAAAGAAACGATGGTTGGTCGGATCATCGTAAATTGCAGATGAATAGCGAACCTGTGTGCTGAGTTGTCACTAGTAAAAGCATAATGAATGTGCATTGGGAAGGGCATGAATGTGGCGGGGATTGAAGAAAGTGATAAATGGTTTGAAACTTTTGTGAACAGTGAGTTCCAAGAGTCTGGGGTTGAATTGTAAATCACAGAAGTGTTGGGTGAAAAATGTATATCACGAAAGTGCTGTGTGCAAGATTTATATCACGGAACAGGGGGCATAAGAATTCGATAGCGCCAAGTCGGGACCTTATAGTGAGATAATTGACTAAGTGTTGAAAGGGACGAAAGTTGATCAGGCTGATGATGTGATGATATAGATAGAGATGAGCTAACCCAGGAACCCATGACCAATCCATAAGCTCGAGAAAGTCAGGTTCAAGTTTAAAGAGATTTTGTTTATACTTATTTAAAATGTATTCATATTAATGTATCTTAATAGATTATTTGTAGTCCAAATGTAAACCATGTTCGAATTTGTGGAGGAATTGTAGACCACTGAAATTTTGGGTGCAAGATGTATATGGCGGAACTGTAGATGACGGAAGTTTTGGGTGCAATATTTATAATAGCGCCAACCTAGGGGTTGGTCAGACTCTCGTAAATCGTTGTTGAATGCATTTTTTTCTTATTAATGCTAATAAGTGAACTTGTTCGCTGAGTTGTCACTAGTAAAAACATAATGAATATGCATTGAGGAGGGCGAGGATTGAAGAGAGCGATAAATGTTTTGAAAGTTTTTTGAACCCAGGTATAGTGAAGCTTGTGAGTTCCAATAGTCTGGGGTCGAATTGTAAATGACGAAAGTGTTGGGTGAAAAATGTGTATCACATAATTGTTGGGTGCAAAATGTATATCACAGAAGTGTTGGGTGCAAGATGTATATCACAGAACACATGGCATAAGAATTCGATATCGCTAAGTTAGGAAGTCGTAGTGAGATAATTGGTTAAGTGTTGAAAGGCACGGTGGTCGGTCGAGCTCATGATGTGAAGATATAGATGGAGATGAGGATCTGGCAGTCCGATAACTGGTCAACCTGCGGCTAATCCAGGAGCTCAAGAAAGTCAGGTTCAAGTTTAAAGGAATTTTGTTTATATTTATTTAAAATGTATTCATATTAATGTATCTTTATAGATTATTTGTGGTCCAAATGTAAACCATGTTCGAATTTGAAGGGTGTTTTGGGCTCACAAATTTTTCTCAAACCCATAAGAAAGAGAGAAAAAAATATATGACTAACAATTTGTATATGGAGACATATTCTGAAATATAGGAAGCTACAATATATGCACAATATAAAACAGGAACATGTACAGGGAAATGAGTTAATTTTAAGAAAAAATGCAAATTTCAAATAACAACACCAAACATTGAAGATCACCATAGAACAACCTCAAATATTTATATTCAGATAAACTAGGTCACAAAATACATTTGAGAATATTTCCCAAAATAGTTGTCTTGGAATTTGTAAAAAAATATATAGTTCAGTACATAGTATGTGAAATAAAAATGTGTTTGTCAGAATGACTGGGATTGGGAATTTTGCGGACTACAAAGCAAAGATGTAAAATAATGAAGCTTGTAGAAAGAAGAAAGTCGACGATGGAAAACAACAAGACCTGGCAAGAAGAAAGAGAAAATTTCCAGTCCTCGGTTAAAGCTTTGTTCGAGTAACTAGATGAAGACAAAAGAATGTCGCCAATATCAACTTACTATGATGGTGTCCCATGCCTTGTCATTTGCTTTCTGATGTCCTTTTATGGCTTTCCTCGACGTTGACCTTCATTGGTAATATGGTTGACAACCTTTTTGAACCATTTTTCGATGTAGCTCCTCATGGGTGCCACGTTGATTTCATGTCGGATTTTTATATTGAAGAATTCACTTTCCAAGTCCCTTAGATCAACAAAGAGGTTATGCAATTCTTCTTGATAATCTTGGTTTTTAATTGAATAACCGACGAACCGGTTTTTCACGTCATCTTCACCATATTCAAGAATGTCATAGAAATTTTCAAATGACAGTCTTTTATAGATATGAACTTGATCATCAAATGCTTGCTTGGTTAAAAACAATGATTTGAATATCAATTTTGGGTCTTGGACTTCATTGGTGCTGAAAACTAGATCTATCTCAGTTAGCTTCTTGAATAGTTTGTCTCTTCTAGATATGGCTTGGCTACATGCTTGAACGATACCATTAAGGTTTTTTACCTTTTCTTTCCAACATGCATTTAGCTGGTCTATTCGATCCAGGGAAGGGAGATCCTCCTATCTTCTTATGAATTCTGTCATACCAGTAACTTTAACACCAAATGGTAAAACTGCATCGAGGTAGAAACCTTGCTCGTTCTTGAGATCTGCTTGTAGATACTCATGAAAAACATGTGCTCTTTCTCCAAAAGAAACCATATTCTTTGACATCTCCCAAGATTCTATTATTAATTCCACCTTCTATTTATATTATTTTCCACATAGCCTCAGGATGATGTGAGAAGGTTTGCTGATCCTTTTAACTTTGTCGCAGGTTTGGTGGGCTCGATCATTTCCAAAGGAGTAACAAACAATGGAAGAGGCATTAGAGTTGCCTCCAATTCTTTGATTTGCTCCTTTAACATGACATTTTCTGTTTCAAGGCCGCTAATAGAATTGTCTAGAGAGTATCCAATTGCTCGGTGTATCTGGGAGATCTGGTAAGGGTGCATGTTGCATAGGTTGATCTCTGAATGAAATTTCCATTTCTTTTTCCTTACATCTCTCTTTTCAATAACCAATTTTTTGGATTCGTTGTAAAAAACAACACTTTGAAATGAAAAAGACTCTTCTTCATCCAATGTATCGATGCCAATTATTTCCATCCTAGGATTGTGAGGAGCAGTGCTCTGTAGCTTGTCGTCGTCAGGGAAATTTTTGTCAATGTCAATTTCTAGTTCCATATCTTCTAGGGAGAGATCGTGGATATCAATTTCTCCCCTCGGTCCCTCCTGTTCTTGGACTATTGTTTTCCATTTTTTGCTCGCGGGAAGTTTGTGAGAAATTTTAATTTTGTCGAAGGGAGAGTTCTTATCTCCTCCTCCACCTAAAGAACTATGTGTGTGTTGATGATTGCAGCTATGTGAGACATTCTCCATCTTACAAACCTGTGAGATGTGGATCATTGCAACCATGTGAGATATTCTCCAGCTTACAAACTTGAGAGAAAGCCCCTGAAGAGGGTGTGTGGTTCCTATCTGAGATAGAGTTGGAACATAGAGATGACCTCCTCCATTTAGAGAGTTGAGAAGAACTCCAGATGATTATCCTGTGGGAAATGCGATCTACTGAGTTGGATGTGCTTGTGGCTGATCACAAGGTGAGAATGTGAAATCCCAAAGTGTTGGGTGCATCGTCAGGAGAACATAAATGAAGATGATGCTTTAGCCTCCTTTGATCAACAGAGTTGACGAGAAACTGTTGTAGGAAAATCTCCCTGCGGACAGGTAGATCGCCTCTAAGGCTTGACCTTAACCCTAGATAGAAAAATTCTTAACGTGGACACTGACTTCCTTTCAAATCTATCGAAACTAATACATGAGAAGGAAGGATAACAAAAGTACCTCTTAAATGACATTTGTCCCTGCACGCTCTGAGTTGCACTCCAATCCTTTGCTCCTCGCTGAGTTCTGCAGACAAACAAGATACGACCACTTCCTACTCTATTGATATTAGCTTGAAAACAAATCTATCAATTAATAATAAGTTCATGTAACATCAGACACAAACTAGAAAGAAACAGGCCAAGTGTGTCATATTAATGAGAATAACGACAGTAGTACTTACAATCGTAGATGTGAATGTGACAGCTTCGTCAAGTCCCCTTCGTCTAAACCTTGCTCGAAAGATCCACAACCTGGCTGACAGCAGCTTCACTGATCACTTCTCCTTTGGCTGACTGTGTGTTTCCTATGAGATCATAGGTTTCATGCTAGCAATTCTTCCCCAATCAGCGATGTTCCAACACCACTTATGAGATCATAAGTTTGGTGTAATTCTTCATTTTGCAGTCCTCTTTCACCATTAGAAAGCTTGCTTATATAGCCTTGGAGAGGCTCAACCACTTGAGATATCCTTGGGGGAAGTTGAGGATTTGCCTTCTTCAGTTGAGGATCTTACCTAGGATCATGGTTGGACTAGGGATTCGAATCCAACTGCCTTCCAAGAATGAAAAGATGCTTCCCCCATTCATCTCAACAGCTTAACAACTGCCCAGAATAGGTAGCGCTCCCTCAAAAGGGCCATCAGAGCGTTGTAGCGCTCCCTGAAAAGGTTAAGGGAAGTGCCAGTGCTCCAAAATCTATAGCGCTCCCTCAAAAGGGACAGGGGAGCATTATAACTCTCCTTGACAGTGTAAGGGGGAGCGTCGACGCTCCGAGATAGTGTAAGGGGGAGCGCTCCCCTCCAAAAACTCATTTTTTGAGGTGCTTTCAGATGGCAAAAGGTTTGCAAGCCTACTGATTCATTTCTCCTCTTTCAAATCAAATGTTTGAGGTGTTTCAAGTGTCCTTCTCATGTCGTTATAGGTACGGAATAGGCATCATGGCAGTATGCTTCCCTGACACTTGCAAAACTTGTGAGCAACATGCGACACTTGTGACCTTTGTAATGACGACACTTGCAACACTATCAAAGTGAGTAATTTTGATGTGTAACAGATTGCCCCCCAAAGTATGAAGTTAGAAGATGCGAACTGATGACTGAAATACTTTGTAGACGTTCAAGCAAGGGTATAGACTTGGAGAACCTGACAGAAGTGCACACAAACATCCAACAAGTATCATGGCATAATTCAAAATCCAAGGCAGGCATACCTATGCTTGGGTGATCAAGACTTAGCAGGATATGGCCGCCATAAAATACAATGCAGATCCATAATTGTATTGATTAAAAGGTATAGCCACCGAAGATACAATGTGGATCTATACTCTGATGACTCGGACTGATCGTAGCCACGAAGAATACACAGTGAATCTACGAGATGACAAGACATAGCCACGACCAATAGAAAGTGGATCTATGTAACAGTGTATGTGTTCTTTGTCCAATGGAAATTCCTTCGTAGCCTGGGCAAAGCATATATCAAAGTGATTACTCAACCCAGGGTCTTCTTACCAATCCCAATGTGATATGATTCTAACCATGTGAATAGATGTCTTGATGTCGAACATGGCAGAAACCACTTGATTACCAGTCAATGAGGTAAACCGTTAACAAGTGCGAGGGAGATCACCATTAATGTCAATG
>JZKD02S0944453.1:444262-476216 GCA_000966675.3 Picea glauca | reverse complement strand
TATTCTAATTACCATTTTGTTTAAGGGTGGGGGAACAGTTACATGAGCTTCTTGGGGAAGGCCAAGAGGTTCTTGATTCCCCACGCAGTTACTTAAACCCACCTCTGGTCTGATGGGGGTATTCAACTGATGGCTCGTTCGTTGATTTCATGTGCATCCATTCACTTCCCTCACGCCTTTCCATGCATTCTATTTCCCATTCATTGATCCATCCTCATCCACGTCTCGTCTTGGGAAATGGAACCGAATTGCTGAAGAATTAGCCATGGGATAATTGGTTGTACTGGTCGATGGTGCAATCCAGCCATGACCTGAGGCCTGTATGTCTGATATGCATTGGCCTATGCCATGTTTTTCTCACAAATGCAAGTCCTGAGAGTTATAGCATTGAGTTTCTAGACCAGCTGTGTTGGAGGCCTAGAAAATAAAGGAGAAAGACTTCCTGAGGGACTGCGTGGCAGAGAAGGGTGGAGGTCCATTCTCTTGGGCGGTACAGGCTGGGTAGAAGAGAGATGAGTACTTTGGATTGTTGTGGGAGTTGGGAAGCCTGTGAGAGCTTGAGAGATGACTGGTTTGGGAACCCAAGTACACTCTGGAACCGTCCTTTTGGATTCATAGCCCTAGCTCAGGGGTGACACTTCTGTTGAGATTTGGAGTAGAGGTGTCCACGGTTGGGTGGAATGTCCTTGGTCTACAACTAGTTGGTGTCATCTTTCATAAAGATAAGTGCTCTCTGTTATGGTAGCATTTACATGTATATGAATGTATTTCCACTGTATATTTAATTATCGTTTAATTGAATCTTTAGATTATACATGCTTGTTGTTTTCTACTATGCATGTTGTTAAAGTCTTTTCTTTTATACATCTTTAAATTTTAAAAGGTATCGGTAAGAGAAAGAAGTCCAAGGGTGGACTTGAAGGTGGCATGCCCCGGCTTGTGGGTGGCTGGGGATGTTACAGTTTGGTATCAGAGCTTTTGGTTGAAACACTGAGCCGGTATGGGTCGTGTCTATTGGTCAAAGTCTTGTGGCTACAGATCGAACTCTGACCATGGAGTTGAAAATCTTAGGAGGAATGGCGTTGCAAAACCTACACAAGAGATAGATCACTAGAGACCCGTGGTAAGGGGTTCGAAGGATCGTGACCATCCCCTTCGAATTCAAGAACAATCGCCACTGTAGGATCAAGAGAGATCCAGGATCGTTGGATCAGAGGACAGGTGAATCTGGGCCGCCTGATCCAGAGGTAAGTGCACGAGATTTAACCCTTTGGAAGTGCATGAGGTAAGCAATATCGTGAAGTCCAAGTTCGCGAAAGGATCACAACCGTTGATCGAAGGAAAGTGTGGATCATAGATCTGGTCCCAAGAAACTTGCGAGTTCGTATATCGGGAGAAGAGAGGTGAGAAATCCTCCAACATCACAAAACGTGAAGTCTCGAGTTCGTGAAGGAAATCTAAACCGTTGGAGCACGAGGAGATCTAGACTGTTGATCTGGTCTCAAAGAATTTTGTGAGACGTGAAGTCCCGATTCGCAAAGGGGAGAGAAGAACCGTCGGATTGCGGGGATTGTGGATCGTCGATCTAATGCGAGTGAAAGTTCAAGAGTCAGAATAAGGGAGACAAAAAATATTTCGACAATGTGAAGAATGAAGTTTTGAAGTGATCAAGAGATTGCCCCCAGGTCATATCGAGGGGTCACATTGATGAAGGTTAGGGGACGTTGCTAGCTCTCACTAGGCTCCAGTTCGAGAGTTCAAAATTCAGGAGGGACAAGGTTGGATGATATGAAAACACTCGAAACAAAAAGTTATGAAGCTTCAATGAGATTGGCCCCAGATCATAGCTAAAGGTCATATTGGTGAAGTCTAACAGAAGAGATAAAATGCACTAGGGTCCAAGTCGGGAGTTCGGAATTCAGAGAGTCAAGTTTGTCTCATATGAAAACACTCGACACGCAAAGTCGTGAAGCACCTTTTTGGTTAGGTGAATGGTCATAGCCGTGGTCCCATGTGAACTAAGGGCTTATGGAAAATGGGGAGGGGGCTAGTGCCTGAAAATTGTGTTAAAAAAAAGAAGAAGAAAGAGACCTGTAGCATGGTTTGGCAGTTTTCTTTATCATATGCATAATTATAACAAAATGGTTGCTTACATTTTTTGCAGAATTAAGAGGTTTAAACACATCAACTTAGGATGCGTATTGAGGAAATGGAAGAAGGTGAGGGAGCCTCCAGTCATGATAAGGAGGCCGAAGTCCAGAATACCAGAGTTGGTAATGTAGAGACATGGTCCAATGGACGTAAGGGAAAAGGAGAGAAGGAAACGTTAATAGAAATGGTAAGAAGCCTGAAGATGGAAGTGCAGAGCTACAAAGAAGACAACGAGAGACTGATGAGAGAGAAAAGTCAGATACATGCTCGAGTGTTACAGAGCTTAAATCAGTTGCAGAGACAAACAAAGAAGGGATCAAACTCAATACAAGAGGAAGAAAGAAGGTACCATGAAAAAAGGGATGATCGTGGAAGAGCTGGTTATTATAGAAGTGCTAGAAGAGCTCATGGACACCACTCACCTCCTTACTCGGAAGGAAATTTTTATGCATCGGAAGATCCCGCAAGCAGTCCAGAGGTGTCTCCTCTCAAACACCAAAGAAGGAAACACGAGGTAGATAGTTTGCAAGGAGAGCTGAGGAAGCTCAAGCCACCTTCCTTCGATGGTGAAAGAGAAAGGGAAGATGATGTTGAAGCATGGTTTCTTGGACTCCGAAGATATTTTTAGTTGCATAACTATTCATCAAATTTGGAAGCTAGGATTTCCACCTACCATTTACATGGGAAAGTTGGAGTGTGGTGGGATCAACTGAAGCAAGTGGAACATGATTACGAAAGTAGGATCACTTGGAAGCAGTTCAAGAAGTACTTCCAGAAGGAGTACCTCTCAGAGAATTTCTATGACAAGAAAATGCAGGAGGTCTTTGAACTCAGGTTGGGAAGCATGACTATGGAAGAGTACAGGAATAAGTTCTTTGGATTGTTAAAGTATGTCAGGTTCATTGGTGATGAGAAAGTGAAAATAGAAATATTTCTAAGTGGACTGCCAACCTTTTATAAGGAAAATATCAAGTATGATGAACCCAAGACCTTGACTGAGGCCATCAGGAAGGCTAAATACCTATTTGAGCAAGGCCATGGAAGAGAATCTCTGCATAAATCTTGGAAGGCCAAGAAGAATGAGAAGTTCGATCAGAGGAGGAAAGGATTCCAACCTTCCTTCAACAGGAATGAGCCTAATAAAAATCGTCAAGATCAATATGCTAAGAGGGATTTCAAGGAACAAGATTCCTTCGAAAAAAGGGGAAGACCACCAATCCAATGTTGGGGATGCAAGGAATATCACTTGTACAAGGATTTCCCACACAGGAAGGATAGGGTGAAGAATGTGCACAACATCCAAGAGGCTACAACACTCGAAGATATGTGAAGAGTCTATGCAGTTTTAGATGATCGACAAGCAGAGTACCAGTCCCATATGATAAAAGTGGAAGGTAAGATCATAAATCAACCTGTTTCTATTTTGATTGATTCAGGAGAAATTCATTGCTACATTGATCCTAAGATAGTGGATAGATTACATTTGGAGAAAATTAAACTTGGAAAAACAAGTTTGGTTCAGTTAGCCACTGGAGCCAAAAGAAGAATCCTTGACATGGTCAATAGTTGTTCCATAAGTCTTAATGGTGTGAATACTAGTGTTGATCTAAATATCATACCATTGGGGTCTTATGATATTCTTATTGGAATGGATTGGTTGGAAAAGCACCATGTTGTCCTAGATTGTCATAACAAGACATTTACATGTCTTGATGGAAATGGAAGACAAAGCACTATGAAAGGAGTTCCAAGACCCATCTCTATAAGGGAGATTTTAGCCTTACAGCTGAAAATTTGTTTTAGGAAGGGATGTCAATTGTACGCATCTCATGTGGAAGAGATAGATAATACAAATGGGCCAAGCCTCGAATATTTCTCGATACTACAAGAATTTGAAGTTGTATTCCAAGAAATACCTGGATTTCCACCAAGAAGGGAGATATATTTCTCAATTGATTTAGTGCTAGGAGTTTCATCGGTGTCAAAAACACCTTACAGAATGAGCACACCAGAGTTAAAATAATTACAAATGCAGTTGGAGGAATTGTTGAAGAAAGGGTACATATATCTAAGTGCTTCACCTTGGGGAGCACCGGTAATTTTTGTCAAAAACAAGGATGGAACCTTGAGGCTGTGTATTGAATTCCAACAGCTGAACAAGTACATTATAAAGAACAAGTATCCTCTACCCCAACTTGATGACCTCTTTGATTAGCTAAGAGGAGAAAGGATATTCTCAAAAATTGACTTGAGGGAAGGATACCATCGGGTAAGAATCAAGGAAGAAGGCATTCATAAGACAACCTTTAGGACCAGGTATGGGCATTATGAATTTGTAGTGGTGCCTTTTGGACTAACCAATGCACCAGCTGTCTTCATGTGCTTAATGAATGGCATATTCATAAATTATTTGGATAACTTTGTCATAGTATTCTTGGATGACATACTTATATATTCTAAGTCTAAAGAGAAGCATGAGCATCACTTAAGATTGGTATTGTAGGTACTGAGAGAACATCAATTGTATGCCAAGTTGAGTAAGTGTTCTTTTTATCAAAAGCAAATACATTACTTGGGACACATTATTTCAGAGCAGGGCATAGCAGCAGATCCATAAAAGATCGAAGCCATTAGAGGATGGCCAACACACAGAAATATGTCAGACATCATATCTTTTATGGGATTAGATGGCTACTATAGAAGGTTCATAGAAGGGTTCTCTAATATTTCTCATCCCATCACTTCTTTGCAAACGAAGGGAACTAAATTTGAATGGACACTCAAGTGTGAAAAGAATTTTAATCTGTTGAAGGAATTACTTACTAGTGCACCCGTGTTAAATATTGTTGACCCAAATGAAAGTTTTGTGGTATGTACAGATACATGTAAGGAAGGACTTGGGGGATTCCTCACGCAAAATGGACACGTCATTGGATATGAGTTCAGAAATCTTAAGGAACATGAGAGGAACTATGCCACCCATGACTTGGAACTTGCTTCCATTGTTCATGCCTTGAGGATGTGGAGGCATTATCTCATGGGGAAGAAATCCAGATTAAGGACATACCACATTGGCCCGAAGTATCTTTTTGAACAACCAACCTTGAATGCCAGGCAAACAAGATGGCTGGAATTTTTAAGTGAATATGACTTCGATATCAAGCATATCAAAGGAAAGGAGAATAAAGTTGCCGGTGCAATTAGTATAAGAGTGCATATCATGCATGCTATTGTTGTCAGTATGCATAAGTCAAAATTGAAGAGAAGAATTTTAGATGGTCGTGTTACAGACCAACATTACTTATAGGTAAAGGAAAACTTGCAACAAGGAGATGTACAACAGAAAATAAAGGAGTATGAGATAAAGGAAGATGCATTACTCATGCATAAAAATAGAATCTATGTTCCTAGTTCCGGAGAACTGAGGAATGTGGTATTGAAGGAAATGCATGATGTTCCTTATGCTGGACATCCCGGTTACCAGAAAACAATTAAAACAGTAAGATGCCAATTCTTTTGGCTAGGAATGAAGAAGGATGTTGTTGATTACATCACTTGATGTATGGAATGCCATAAAGTGAAGGCCGAGCATAGGCACCCAGCTGGTTTGTTGCAACCATTGCCAATTCCAGAGAAGAAATGGGAAGTGATCACCATGGATTTCATCATAGGATTACCCAGAATGAATAAGAAACATTATTCAATCATGGTGATGGTTGACAAATTAACAAAGGTTGCTCATTTTGTGCCTGTGAAGACAATGCATACAATGACTAATATTGCAGAAACTTTCATGAAGGAAATTGCGCCTAGGTTGCATGGGATACCTAGGACAATCGTCTCGAACAGAGATATGAATTTTACCTCCAATTTTTGGAGGGGATTGTTTAAAGTATTTGGCACAAATCTAAACTTTAGCACAACATATCATCTCCAGACAGATGGGAAAACAGAGAGAGTCAATTGAATAATTGAAGACATGTTGAGAATGTATGTGATGGATAAGCCATCTAAGTGGGAAGATTACTTACACTTGGTTGAGTTTTCATATAATAATGGGTATCAAGCTTCATTGAGAATGAGCCCATTTGAAGCCTTGTACGGGAGGAGATTCAATACTCTAGTAAGTTGGGACAACCCAACAGATAGAGTGATACTTGGGATGGAGTTGCTCAAGGACATGGAAGACCAGGTGGTCAAGATCAAGCATAATTTAAAGGCAACTCAGGATAGACAAAAAGTATATGTAGAAAAGAATATGACAACTAGAGAATTTAAAGTAGGGGAGCATGCACTTTTGAAAGTGAAGCCCAAGAAAAGCTCTTTGAAATTGGGTAGTTGTACAAAGCTGGCAGCCATATTCTGTGGTCCATTTGAAATATTGGACAGAATAGGGCCAGTTGCATACATGCTTGCATTGTCTGCTTCCATGAATATGCATAATGTATTTCATGTCTCTTTACTAAAGAAATATGTACATGATCCTAACCATGTTATTGATTGGCATGTGATTCAAGTAGAGAAAGAGGGATATTTTCAGGTTCAGCTAGTGTGGGTATTGGAAAGAAAAATCAAAATGCTTTGGAATTGAGTTATAGAGTTGGTAAAAGTTAAGTGGACCTGCTACGGTCATGAAGATGCTACCCAGGAGCATGAAGATGCCATGCAGGCAGAGTACCTGCAGCCTTTTGAATAAAATTGATATTTTGATCTCTATTTTGTATATGCACTGAGGACAATGCCAAAATAAGGCGGAGGGGATGTAACACCCTAGGTTTTGAACCCCCATTTTCTTAATGTATTGTTACAATGTTGAGAGGCCTGAGTGCCCAAACAATTATTAACGAGCTATTATACCCAGGAAATGTAATGTTTTGACCATTATTAATAATAAACTCATCGATGGCTGCTAGATGGACAAGGAATAGAGTTATAGGGGGCTATGATTCCACAAGAGAGGGGGCTGATTAGCTAAGTGTTTATTCCTATTATAATTACCCTTTTGTCTAAGGGTGGGGGAACGATTACATGAGCTTCTTGGGGAAGGATAGGAGGTTTCTGATTCCCCACGTAGTTACTTAAAACCGCCTCTGGTCTGATGGGGGGGTTCGACTGATGGTTCGTTCTCTGATTTCCTGTGCATCCATTCACTTCCATCACACCTTTCCATGCATTCTCTTGCCCATTCATTGATCCATCCTCATCCGCGTTTTGTCTTGGGAAAGGGAACCGAATTGTTGAAGAATTAGCCACAGGATAGTTGGCTGTACTGGTCACTGGTGCAATTCAACCGTGACTTGAGGCCTGCATGTCTGAGATGCATTGGCATGTGCCCTGTTTTTCTCACAACTGCAAGTCCCGAGAGTTCTAACATTGAGTTTCTGGACCAACTGTGATGGAGGCCCAGAAAATAAACGAGAAGGACTGCTTGAGGGAATGCGTGGCAGAGAAGGGTGGAGGTCCATTCTCTTGGGTGGTACAGGCTGGGTAGAAGAGAGATGGGTACTTTGGATTGTTGTGGGAGTCGGGAAGCCTGTGAGAACTTGAGATCTGATTGGTTTGGGAACCCAAGTACACTCTGGAACTATCCTTGTGGATTCATAGCCCTGTCTCGGGGGTGAAACTTTTGTTGAGATTTGGAACAATGATGTCTACGGTTGGGTGGAACGCCCTTGGTCTACAACCAGTTGGTGTCATCTTTCATAAAGACAAGTTCTCTCTGTTATGGTATCATTTACATGTATATGAATGTATTTCTGTTGTATATTTAATTATCGTTTAATTGAATCTTTAAATTGTACATTCTTGTTGTTTTTTGTTGTGCATGTCATTAAAGGATTTTCTTTTATGCATATTAAAATTTTAAAAGGTATCGGTAAGAGAAAGAAGTCCAAGGGAGGGCTTGAAGGTGGCATGCCCCAACCTATGGGTGGATGGGGATGTTACATTGGGAACTTTTTTCACCCGAGCCTTTTCGTTTATGCTTGTACGAATCATTGTTACTAACACCGAGTTCATTCAGGATAGTGTCAGTGAAAGAACTGTTGAAGTGGCCCGCGAAACTGTCAATCTCGTTCATATTCTTGACCATGAAATCCCTGACTTTCCAAGGCATAGAGATGATTTGACTTTTTCTTTTTTCATGGGAAAAATGCAACCAGTGGATGTACTGCCTTGTTATTCTAGCAAAAAACATTGTAATAGATATGTGACATGGAAGGAATCAAGGATTTTTTTTGGACCCAAAAATCCTTATAACATTATAGTTCTCCATTTCTTATAGTGTACCCTTCCTATACAGGAAGTTGGTCACCTCAGACAACCGAGGAAAATAATTTCCAAATATCAATGCTTTAAAAACCAAAACAAAATCATTAAAGACTTTATAAAAATGTTGGAAAGTGTCGTGTCACCATAATATCTGGTACGACAATGTTACTGGGTGAAATTCATAATTCAACTTCTTACACATAGATAGTCCAAGGAATGGACAACAATTCACCACCACAAAAATTAAATAAGATGGCATAAATAATTTCTTCTTCCTTGTGTATTGCAATAACTTGGAAGAGATTTCAATGAAAATCAACTTTCCCCAATGGAAGATGACTTGTTCCTTGACCGTAAAATATAAAATATACAGAATCATCTGAGAGATGCTGGTTGCACTTTCTTGTCCCGTTATCCTCGTGAAAAGCCATGCAATTTTCCGGAAAGGGTTTTTAAATGCACTAACCTGTAATATGGCCATGTCTTGGGGAGAGGCCATTGGGTTCTCTAAGAACTTCGACAAGAGGTCCAATTCATTATCATGCTTCTTTAGGAACTGTCTACAATTATCACCCTTGAAAGTAGGCCTTGGGTCGAGAAATTTTAACATCTTTCGAAATACTTGAGGAAATAGGGAGACTTGGGAATGGTTGCCCAACTGGATAATCCGTTGGTTTGGAATATAGTTCTCAACGCAACACATGACCAACTCCTTAAAGTAAAAAAAATCGGGGACACAATCTACTCCTGCAATTCCAGATGTCGAGATAACTTTCTTTTGGGCAGAAGGGAATGAGTAGTAGTCATAAGCTCTGGACCACTAAAAACTCCGGTCCTCACGCCCGCAAATATTCATGGTATCTCCACAGAAATGTTGTCGAGTTGAAACCATAAGGTGATGAGAACGTTCCTTTTCTCCTTGTAGTATTTAAAATGAATGCAACGTCATAATACAATCTTCGGTAAATCTTGATTCAATGGGTTTTAATGGGAGATGTCCTCGACCTTTTCTCCTTTTTAATGCCAATATTTTCTATGTGTCTGGTGAGTTGTCACTAATAAAGACATAATTAATATGCATTGGGAAGCGCACGATGGTGGCGGGGATGGACGGGAGCGAAAACTTCTTTGGAACTTTTATGGACCTGGAAGCCCGTGAACCCGCGAATTTGTGAAAACAGGAGCTGAAAAATAAACTAAGTATGGAAAGGTGGGGTACAATGTCTTCAAAAAGTTGAAGTAAATAACAAATTTTATGAGCTCAAGATCCACACACATAAAAAATAAATAAAAAAAATCAGATGCCATAATATTGACCTCTGCGAATTTGATAATAGGGATTTTTAGTTGATGGATCCAAATATGGCTTACTTCAGGCAACTAAGGTGCACGTGGTGTGCCTGTGAGAAAATCTAATGTTTTGATGAAGATTTTCTTATATTGCTACATGTGGAAGTAATTGTGTGATAGTATTTAGAATGAACACTGGAGGATGATAATATAATCTCCCATAAATCTTTGTTTAATGCATTTTAATGGGAGATGTCGTCCAACTTTTCGCTCATTAATGCCAATCTTTTAAAAGTTAATAAAAGTGTGATCAATTTGAATTGGGAAAGTGTGCGAAGATGGCAGGGAAATTGAGAAAGGATGAAAAGGCAGGGCGGTCAGACGGATGCAGATAGACTCATCATAGGTAGAGTGAATCTTGCGAGTTCGAGGATTCTGGGGTCGAATTGTAGATAACAAAAATTTTCAGTGCAAGATGTTATGACGAAACTGTGGCATGAGAGTTCGATAGCGCAAATCCAGGAATTGGCAGGCAGAAACATTAACTATGGGAAAAACATTGTCAGCTATATAATATACCTGGATCTCGACAACATCAAGTTCAAGTTAGAATATAATTTGTTTATATTTACTTAAACACTTTTCATATTATTTTATTTTATTAGTATTCTTTGTGGCCCAAATTAAAACTATGTTCAAATTCGAAGGGTGGATCAACATTTTCATATGCAAGCATACTTTCAAATATGTGAACTTGTAATATATGCACAATACTAAAGAAGGGAATCATGTCAACACCTTTCTAGATGACAGTGGGCTAGCACAATATTTCATTCTTGCTATGATGATGCCTTAAAAAAACAAAAATAACCAACATTTTTTTTTGCAAATTCAAGATTGACAGAAAGAAACTAATCAGATTCCATAATATTCTCCCATTAATGCATTTTAATGGGAGATGTCCTCGATCTTTTTCTTATTAATGCCAATCTTTTGGAACATATGTGGTGAGTTGTCAATATTAAAAGCATAATTAATGTGCATTGGGAAGCGGCGAAGGTGGCGGGGATGGAGGGGAGTGAAAAATGATTTGATACTATTTTGAACCTGGGAGTCTGTGAACCCGCAAAACTTTGAAGAAATGTCTAAGTATGGAAAAGCGAGGCGGTCAGACGGAGTCATCGTAGGTAGATCCAGGCTTGCGAATTCAAGTAGTCCATGGTCGAATTGTAGATCACCCAAGTTTTGGGTGTAAGATGTATACTCTGAACACGGGGCATGAGAGTTCAATAACGCCTACCCGAGAACCTGCGGCCATAAAATTGGCTAAGTAAGGAAACAAAAGGAGGTCGTCCAGACTCGTGATGTCAGGATATAGATGGATATATAATTTGTGAGTCCACCACCCGAGAACCCGCGAGCCTAGAAATGCGACTAAGTATAGAAGAGGAAAAAGAAAGGGAGAAAAGAACGTTATGCTTGACACAAGAACACTTTGTCTGATAATTATTAGGATATAGAAACACATCGACTATGGGGCATGAGAGTTCGAGGTATGATAGTTCCATAGGGCCTAGCAGGGAACCAGTGGTTGGTCGGACTCGTGATGTGAAGATATAGATGGATATAGAATTTTTGAGTCCACAACTCTGAGAACCTGTGAGCATAGACATGCGACTAGGTATATAAGCAAAAACAGATAATAGAGGGGAAGAAGAAAAGGGAAAAATCGACAAGTATAGAAGAGGAAAAACAAAGGGAGTAAAGAACTTTATGCGTCACACAATGACACTTGGTCTTAAGTATGGAAAGGCGGGGTGGTCAGACAGATTTATCATAGGCAGAGTGAGGCTTGCGAGTTTGAGGAATCTGGGGTCGAATTGTATATAATCATAGCTTTGGGTGCAATATGTATACCCGAACACGAGGCTTGGGAGTTCGATAGTGCCCACGTGGGAACCCGCGGCCATAAAATTGGTTGTACAAATTTATTTATTTAAAGATAGTAGCACATAAAATACAATTGACATGAAGATAAGTTAATATACATGAAGATATGGAGTATCCAAGGAAAAAAAAAACAGAACTGCAAACTAGTGGAACAAGTATAGACAATGTAAATGAATAACAATTGGATATGGAATACGGGTAGAAGTATGCACCTTTGCATGGATTCTTCTACATTTCTGGTTAAGAGTTCTTTGTCTTGTCCAGTTTTCCTGTTTGTTTCAATGAAAAAAAGTACAAAACAAAATGGACATGAACGTAAGTTGACATGTAAGGAAAAAGCAAGGAATATGTACATAGAGTAAATAAAATAGAATAAAAGGAATAGAGTAATAGATAGTGTTAGAAGAATGTACCGTTTTTTTTTTTGTTCATCCATGTTTATGTATATATAAAAATTTGTGTAAAATTTTTTTGTGTCCAAAATCAATTACAAACCAGGGAAAACTAAGAAGTTGGATAACTTGGTTTTTTGCAACAAGCTAGACATATATACTTTGAAACATAGAAATATGATTTTGCAATATGTTTGAGGTATATCTCATAATTCAAGTCCAATACCAATTGTATTGTCATCAAACTAGTATGTGTACAAACCAGGGAAAACTAAGAAGTCGGATAACTTGGTTTTCTGCAACAAGCTAGACAAATATGATTTGAAACATAGAAATATGATTTTGCAATATGTTTGATGTATATCTCATAATTCAAGTGCAATACCAATTGTATCGTGATCAGACTAGTATGTGTCTAAGATAAAGACGATGTATTGAGAAATGGGCACATTCGACCATACATGGTTAATAAGTTCATTTTGTACATGGTTTATGTTGTTCAAAAGAAAGCAGAGACTGTATTTGGACATGTAGTTTTCCAATTCTTTTGTTCTGGCATTATTTTGTAACATGTCAATATTGAAGTTTCCTACAATGACAATTGTTTCGTTTAGATGCAAATGGTCTAATGCATTGGAAAAAACATTTAGTATGTTGGAGACTGTTTCATGTGGAGCAGCATAGAGATTCAGTATTGCAATTTCTGATTCATGGAGAAATACTTTGGCAAGCACCATCTCAACATTGTTTTTTTCGAAATGTATATGCTCCAAAATTGTTACATTTTTTTTCACTAATATCATCACCCCATGTGTAATGTAACTCAATATACAATTTTGATTTGGAAATTTCTTGTTTTGCATGCATAATGTCATGTATGTTTCCTGCAAGCACAGAATATTGGATTGCATTGTGTCATAGTCATTGAGTATATCATACATGTGTGCATGTAGGCTGCACGTGTTAAGTGAGAGAATTGATATAGATGAGTTTGTTTGTATGGATTTGTAATCATACTCTAGATGCCACTTTGCGGTAGTCCTAAGGCATTGGATCTCAATATCAAATTTGTGTTTGACTTTGAAGTTATCTTTTGTAAGAGGACTTAGTAAATACAAGGAGTCTATACTTCTGACACAAGACAATGTTGTGTATACAAGTCCATGCATTTGAATTCTATTAGGGTCAAATGCAACACTATCAAGTGTTAGTCCTTGCAATCCGTGGACTGTATGTGCACATGCAAGTTTAATTGGAAACTGTTTTCGAATCTTCAGTCGACCTGTCTTTGCTGATGTCGATACTGGTTTTGATATTCGCAAGATAGGTGTCCAATCGCTTGCAGTGTTTGAATTATATAGATAATCCAATGTGTTTGCTTGTCGATGGCCTATATGCGGTTCATGGAACTTAATCCACAGGACATCAAGTTTTTCTAGTTTGGTATAGCCTTTGAGTATTCCATATACATCACTGACCAAGCCATCATGTGAATCATAGTTGCAGGCATATATTTCAACCAACATTTCTAATTTCAGGACAAGTTGCAAAGGCAAAGTGGTTTTATGTTCATGACGTGGCACATTTCCATGGTTGTCTTCTTCGAGGTTAATTGAATTGATGATGATATCATCACCAAGCATGATCGATATCATGTACTTGTTATGCATTGTGACATCCCTATTCGTGTAGAACATGTAAGGGAAGGTTGGTTCTGTTGGTGCAGGTCACATGCACCTTGAATCGATATATGTTAAGTCATCATGTGTTTGGCTGTTTGTTCACATTCTATTCAGAATTGCAATAAATGTTTCATTTGTCTGGCGCATTGTAGTATGTAATTCAAATAATTTTATATTGTCTTTCTAGAAGTCATGCATCACTATTTTCATGTTGACTGTAGGTTGTTCAAATATCAAAGAATATTGAATGGGTTGTGCCTAGTAAAGATCCCCATAGAATATCATGTCAATGTTTCCAAAGTATTTAGTGTGCACATGTTTTATGTTTCTTAGTCGGTTGTCAATGGAATACAAGAAGTGACTTCCAATCAAAGATGTCTCATCTATGAAGACAAGTTGCAATTCGTCATAAATCTTAGACAAGGTATCTAACATTTCTTTGCTGAGTGGAAGAAACCTTGACTTGTTAAAAGGCATAAAAAATGCACAGTGGACTGTTGTTCCACCTACATTATATGCAGCTTTTCCTGTGTATGCAACTATTATCCCCTTTGGTTTCATAGGATCAGAGGAATTGTTTGAAACATAGATTCATATAAGAATTTGGAATAGTGCTTTCACTGTGAATGTCTTGCATGTTCCCGCTCCACCTATAAGGAACAAGTGCAAAGAAGTGTGCATGTTCAAGCATTTTTTAAGCGCAATGTCCTTTAGAATTGTTTGATGTTCTCAATTCAACAGACGTCTGATTCTGTGGTATTCATTATTTTCAATAAGGAAAGGATGTTTTGTGACTTGAAAACCAAGATTGATACATTTTTCAATGCCACCTGCTCGAGGATGAGGAAAACCTGCTTGCAAGTCATAGGACTCGCAAAGAGTTCTAGTTGTTTTACAGTTTGTGAATGTCTCATCAATATTGTCAGGGTTTTCTAGTTCATTAACTGCACTTTGTAGTTCACCCAATGTTGGATTAACATTGTATGTAAATATAGATTCATTGGTTTGTACTATATTGTTAGAGGAAATATATGCAACTTCCCATGTAGGGAAGTTATGTTTTAATGTGTTTTCATTTTCATTGAATGAAACGTATAATAGTAGTTTTTCTCTACAATAGTTTTCATAGTCAGTATGCTTTTTGTATTTGAAAAAGCGTATCACAGAGGGATATTTTCTTTTTGATATGAGTGCACCATTTTTTTTGTAATGCAATTTGAACTCTGTTAAGCAAATATGCTTAATAGGAGATGTATGGTGGAGGTAATAATCAATAATAGAGTGACATAGCACGTCCTCTGAATTGTCAAGTTCTTGTTCTAGCAAAGACGGTGGTTTAAGCACAAATGTGCATTTCTCAACTGGATATGTGTTTATGAAGACACATTTCCTTGAACTACAATTGAGGGGCAGGGAAAGTTCAATGTGGACTGCTTGTTGAGCAGACATTTGTTGAAGATTAAGTAATGTATTTCCAAGCATACGTATCATTTGCATAACATCAATATGACTTCTTTCATGTTCTTTGCATATTCTTCTGAATGCACTTGTCATAGATTTGTCAACATTTGTCATATACGAGGTAAATTACTATGTTGCAACATATGCATTGAGGACACACTGTGCATCTATATTTTTATTCCACATAACTGGCATGTCCTTGGAGAAATTGTTGTTCCAAATATGGAAAAGTTTTCGTTTAAGGAAAATTGTTGGTTGTTTAAGAGTACATTGTATGGATTAGATGTACTCATCTTCTGTTAGATTTAGCTCTATCAAGAAGTTGTCGAAGCTCATTAACTCATCAAAGTCTCGTTGTTCTAGAAATGCGAACAAGGATTTAGATTTCTCAATGACAACATTGTCCTCTAAACTAAGTGGCTCTATGATTCTTATTGTTCTCAGTGGCGACACAGGGAAGTTGTATCTCCAATGTGAGTTTTTTTGTTTTTTACAACTTTTTGTATGATAATGTCGATGAACTTTGGCAAGTTCTGGATCTAAATGCTCTTTGTTGCATGTTATGTATTTGTCCACAAACTGTTCGATCTGTGAGTTGTTGTCAGTTCCATAGATCGGTGCACCCTCTATCCACAACAGTGCGTGGTCATGCTCACTCCTCCTATTCTGGAATTCAGTCACAAAAAAGTAGTTCGATATTTTTCCGAATAATGTTTCATCATGGCATATCAATTGTCTCAAATCATTTATTCTATGTCTATAGTAGCGAGTACATGCCACTGAGTCTTTTCTTATGAGGTAGTCAATGTTATCATTTTCCAGTGTATCAATTTGTTTTTTCTGTTTCCTGTTCCTATGTAATTCAGATACCGTAGCCACCAACGGATCCCAGCGATGCTATACACTTGTAAATGTGATGAAAAATGTCGGTGGTCCAAATTGTCTGATCATTGCAAAAATAGTTTTCTTGTTTTGTTGCAAATAGTCAGGAGAGATGCGAATGTTTTTGAAATCTATGTATCCAATATCAGATTTCAGGATTTTTTCTAGGTTTGCTTTGTACTTGACATATTTGGCCAACAACTTTCTTCCTTGTAGCTAGCCTTTTCTTATTCTCACCCACATGCAAGACAACACTTGCTCTATTATTATGCACATTGTTTTGAAAAACAATTTTGTTATGTGACAGGAGAAGTCATCGCTTGAATGTAGAACTCTCATCAAACTATTTTATGGTAATTGAATCATTCTGTAATGTCACTGGGACGTGGATCTCCATAGAAAAGTGTTGGGAAGTTCATTTCCTCAGCAAATTTGTCCTTGAATATTCCAAGTGGATGTTGCCCCTCAACAAGTGCAATTTCGACAATCTTGTCTTGCAAGTCACGAATGCGTTGTGAGTCAGTGAATCCATGTATCAATGTTTCAACAAGTATTTGATTCTCCGATTCATCGCTTGTATCAAATTCACTAGCAGTTTCGAGAGTCTGTGAAGAGATGTCATCCCCTTCTCCAAGAACAATGTTCCAATTCTCATTTATAGAAATGTTTTATGCTTTGTACAAGGCCCTAGAACATAATTCTTTTAATGCTTTCATGACAACATGCACACACACTTTACCTATCTAGTATGCATTCTTGTATTGCAAGCATTTTTTGAGAGCCACAACAATTGTCATTGTATCTCTAATGAATTGTGGCAAGGCTTTTTGCACAACATCTAGTTGGATAGGAACATTAATAATTGATCCTATTAAACCAATTTGGGGTCGTTTATAGCCCTAGGGTTTGATTTGTGCAAATGCAATTCGCAGAGACACAAGTATCTCTTCAAGTTCTGTAAGTGCACTTACATATGGTAGTGGTGTATTACATCTTATTTGGTCAGGTGTTGAAAAGTGTGGCAGTTTTCCATTTTCAAGCGACCGTTTGCATGGAAGACAAATATTTCCACTAGAAAATGTTTTATCATTTAGTGTCAAGCGGAGGTATTCTACATCCAAATCAGTCGTGAAATACTTAGTGTTTTTTGCGAAATTCAATTGATCGAAAATTGCACATGCAATGGAAGGAGTGTCTTTTATTTGTTTCATATAGATACTTTTGTATCTTTCTTCCGTAGCGAAGTGTGCGTAGAAAGTGTTTGTTGGTTTTCATTGGTAGCAGTGCATGGTGTTCACTCTAGCCCACAAAATGTGATTTTTTCCTCTCGGTCAGTGCCATGACCATTGTGGGATATGTGACTGTACCTGTTTCTCTCACGTATCTCTATTTTCAAGATGTGGTAGGTTAACTTATGCTTGCCACTGGAAACTAGTTCCACTTGTTGACAAGCCATGTTGGAGGTGGAATCAACATTTCTTATGAGAATTGCATCCTCACCGTCTCGATGATGCAAAATGTTATGTTCTTTTTCATTCGACATGTGATGCTTGTGCTCAGCAGAAAAAGAGAAAATGCAATTGTGTTGTGCATGAACAATTTTTTTTAGGTTGTGATATGTCAGTTTTTGTCTAGAAGGAAGCATAGTAATGTATTTTTTTCTCACGTATGACCTTTTTCAAGTTGTGATAAGTTAGTCTAGGTTTTTTTCTCAAGGCTAGGATGACCTCATGACAAATGGGATGAGTTTTATTCTGATTAAATAACATGCGACACTTATGTATATTCGATGTGGTTTGGGTGGCATTGACACTGGACCCTGAACTGATAGTATTTCCTATACCACCAATGTATCTTTTCCCTCACTTATGACCTTTTTCAAGTTGTGATAAGTTAGTATACGTTTTTTGTTTAAGCCCTGTATGGCCTCATCACAACTGGGACGAGTTTCATTCTCATTAAATAGCATGCCACACGTATGCAGATTTGATGTGGTTTGGGTGGCATGGACAATGGACCCTGAACTAGTAGTATTTCCCATCAAAGGTTGATAATGGATATCTGGCGTATCTATTTTCAACGAGATGATGTAAATTGTTCAATCGTAGTTTGAATCAATACACCAAGAATGGACAGTGCCATCTGACAGGGCCGACCAGACCTGGTATTTACTCTGAATATGATAGATAACCATTGCAAACAAAATCTGCCACCCTCTACATTTCCTTTTTCATATGTCAGTTCCATGTTTACAAGGTATTGTTGCCAACTTCCAATTGTTGGCATATTTTCTAGGAGATATGGTGAAAGGTGTTGATGCAAGAAGCTAAAATCCTGTTGGCTGCCACCTATAATTGCATTGCAAAAAGATTTTATAGTGTAAAGCCACAACGACTGCACATCAAACTATGTTGCTACCAAATAGCAAATTGCATTGAACATACTATCCCCACAACTAGATGTAACAGTTGTCGCTATCTACAAGCCATGGCAGTGTATACGATGCATAATTCATTCCCATTGCGATTGAAGGTCTTTGAAAATGAGGGACAAGTAAATATGAGGTCCTCCAAGATTGCATATGGATACTTTTCTATAATAGTGGTTCATAATGACCACTGCCAGGATTGGCATCATGGAACAAGATGCAATATGGATCGCTAGATGCAGTTTTGTTGAATAGTAGATATCTTGTTTTTCTTGTCAATGACCATATTCCAATTGATATATTGAGCCACTTGGACAACCAACGTATAAACAATGTATTTCCCCAAAGTACCCTCTCATGTGCAGGAAGAATTGCAGATGCAAACAACCGCATCTTTGAAAAATACGTAGTGACATCATGTATTCCATGCAACTGCCAAAGAAAATCAGATGCCAATTCATATTGATACGACTCCAATGCCTCAACGTCGCCATTTTTTAAACAACCCAAGAAGTAATATATCAGTCCATTGCGCAGGTTGGTCAAGGAATAACAGAAATGCAATAGAACCTGAAATGCATCGAAAAGACAATCTCCTAGAGTATACATGAATGCATCCAATATAAAAATCTCATTGCTATGCATACCTGGTCAATGTTTTCATGTACAATGGAGTCTGTATATATTTCATAGAACTCAACATCTATTACTTGTTTCATCTCTTAAGCTATGATTTTCAAGATGTTTCTTAGCTATATTTAGTTTATATGCAAACATAAAAAAAAATAAAAAAATAGAAAACTATAAGTGCAGAACTGCATACCAATTCCGCTATGTGTCCTTCAACAATCTTCTTGTCAAATTCAATCCCCCTAGTCACTACAACATATTACAAGCAAACAAATGTACAGTGAACAGTGAACAGCGAACCAAACAGAAGAGACAACGCAACTAAATAACACTATAAATTTGTTGAGCAAAAAGACCGAGTATTCAAGGTATATCATTTTTGAACCTATTCCTGGCGTGCATCCTACAATCTTTTCAATGGTAGAAGATGTTTTGCAAGACATAAAGGACAACACAAAGGAAACATGTGGACAGAGTTTTTGATTCAGAGAATAAAAGCATGCCTTGTCACATGACCCTGGCAGATGCTTTCCCCTTGTGACAACTCCGAATTTGTTTTCTAAACCCCTTTGCATTGATATTTTGGAAACAACTATGGAACGATATCCAAGATGTGGAAGTTTTCATATGTGATTGGAAGGGAACGACCTAGAAAAAATGCACCAAACACATGGTTTCCAGGAACAGAAAATAAGAGGAGAACATCCAGTTTTCTTTTTTATATTTCATTGTAGTTGTGATAGATGTGGGTTCTGTGTCCAACATCGAAATTCAAAGTGGAACAAGACATTTGGAAGGGAATAGACTGGGAAAAATGCACCAAACGTATGGTTTCCAGGAACCGAAAATATGAGGAGAACATTGGGAAAACTGCACCAAACGTATGGTTTTCAAGAGCAAGAAAAATTGAGGAGTTTTCTTTTTTATATGTCACTATGGTTGCGAAAAATGAGGGTTGTGTATAGAACATTGACGTTCAAGAACAAGGAAAATATTCTGGTCATAGCAACTATACATAAAGATGTTCTGCAACAGGATTTCGAGCCAGGGATTCCTAGTATTGAAAATTCTTGCTTGTAAGCTGCAAATAAAAAGAAGCAAAAAAGGAATAACAATGAAACCATGGCACAAAAACTTACCCGTGAACAAGGGACGACATAAGCGTAGCTCCAAAACCCTGCAAACTGCAACAATAGGTCCAACTGCTTACAAATTTGAAGAACAAAAAACCAATGAACAACCACAAAGAGGTCCATCTGTAGTTGCAGGACCTCAAATTTGCAAAGTTGAATCAAACAAAAACAAGAAAAATCAAATGAACCAACGAACAAGCATCAACCAGTGAACCAGTAATGTCGGTGAAGAACAATATTGCTCAAATTCACTACACACAACACTGTATCAAAAAATCCGAGGAAACTGTATTGTAACACGCCTATAGAGTAAACATTTAAGGCCGTGAGGCCTGTTAGGTAAACAATTAAGGTTGTCAGAACCGTCGAAGGGCGTCGCGTTGTGAAAAAATTTAAGAAAGAATGCAATGTGGCATGCCTGTTTATGTATGCAATAATGAAAAAGCCTCTCAAAGTACGCAGCAATAAAGAAAAATCAAACATAATAATAGTAATAAAAAATAATAACAATAATAACAATAGTTCGAACAATTGAGACTATGCTAGAACAATTTACTTAGAGGATAAAGTAATATGAAAACTGACTATCCATGCTCAAAACTTTGGATATCCAAACATTTCAATATGAATAGTACAAATTCAAAAACACCGTAGATGATAAAAACTTTGGATATGCCAACATATAAATCATTGGTAATAGTGAAGCTAGCAATAAGACCTCAAATCTATTATCCAATGAGATCATGGCATATATGGGATTTTTAATTATTTAAAAAATAATGTTTTCAGTTCTGTAGTTCGAACAATAGAAATTATGCAAAAATTTGTAGTCAAACGAAAAACTAATATAAAGTCAACAAATTATCGATCGCTATAAATTTTGGATATCTAAACATTTCAGTATGAATATTACAAATTCAAAAATATCGTAGATGATAAAAACTTTGGATATGCCAGCATATAAATCATTGGGAGTAGCGAAGATGGCAATAAGACCTCGAATCTATTATCCAATGAGATAATGACATATATGGGTTATTTTATTATATAAAAAATAATGTTTTTAGTTCTGTAGTTCGAACAATAGAAATTATGCAAAAAATTGTAGTCAAACGACAAACTGATATACAGTCAACAAATTATCAACCGATATAGTCCCTCTATGCCTTCGACAGGGAATACTAACTAGTTGTTGGTGTTATATACATAAATCTAAGCTAACAAATAACAAATAATATAAGTACAATAAAAATAATAATAAAAGTAAATTAATACATCTATGACTTAAAAATCATGATTTTTTTATTAAGATGTACCTTATGATATATTTATATTAAGAGTTATTCAAATAAAAAAACATTTATCATTTAATTATTTTTTATATTTATTTTATTTTAGAATTTTTGAAAAATATAAATCTTGAGCATATATGCTCCATTAGTATCAGAGCCAAGTGGTCAACCAGGTCGTACAACCACCACCACAGTCACACGTTGTTGTACCAAATACACCATAACTATACTAGTTTGTACGTCCATACAATCATCATCGTACATCCTTATGTAGTCAACCATCATACGTACATTCCCCATGCACTCATACACCTATGTTGTACATTTCCCATGCAGTGAACATCATGTAGAAATTTTCACTATCATATGTACTTTGCATGCCATCCATACTACGCCATTGAAATTGAATAAATCAAGTGTGTTGTACATTAAAACTGTACAATTATAGTCAATTAATTACAACGATGTACATTTGAATTGCAGTGGCGTACAACTAATTTACAGTTCATATGACCTCCCATATAATTTAATTAATTGGTTGTATAGGTTCCATACGAAAGGTCATACAAGGAATCAAGACATTGCTCCACAATTCTGTATAATTGAATTCAATAAGACAATTAATTCAAAAATTAAAAAAATTCTAAGGGGGATAGCAATAAATTGTCTCAGTCAAAATATATCAAAAGAACACTCCTCTTGTAACCAGAAAAATGGTTGAAGTTGACTCAAGGATTGAGAAATTGGAAAGACATTCCAAACATAATTACAAAAAAACTGAGGAAAAAATGGATAAAAACTAGGAAAAACGAAGAGAAGAGATTAAAAAAAAAATGAAGATCTTAAACATGAGTTAACACATAGTCTCCAACATGAGACCACTACAACAATAAAAACCAAAATGAAACAAAGCATAGATAAGATGAAAATAGAGATGACCGAGGAAATCAACACAAAAATACATGACAAAATAGAATCCACGATATATGTATTAGAGAAATATCTCAGGGAGAAGGAATCCTTGGCCCACACAAGCTTGTCGAATGTGACTCCTCAACAACCAAACTCTTCAAGCACCACTACCACCAGTCCCCCACAACCTATCCCTTAGAGTGTTGCTAATATACAACCAAACATGTTTCCGAATGGCTTATCAATTGTTAATGTTAACCCACCACCACCCTACTCAACTCAACCAATGTTCGAATACCCAATGAGATTAAAACTAGAGTTACTCAAGTTTGATGGAGATGAAAAGTAGAGTGTGGATTGGATCAATGGGGTAGAAGAATACTTTGAAATACATAATGTTCACTTTGACAAGGAAAAAGTAAAGTGTGTTTTTATGTATATTGAAGTCTATGCATATAATTAGTACATGTGGTTGAGGCTTGCGACTAAGTAAGCTACTATAGTAGGGCCCATTTCAAAAAGTAATTTTTAAAGAGGTTTCAAGGTGTGAAAAAAAATGGATTCTTTGCAAAAATCACCATAATACAACAAAATGTTTATGTAGATTATTACATCAAACTTATCATTGGCAATGCAAGTATTTGACTTATCAGATGATCAACTACTTCAAACTTATGTGTACAAATTAAAGCCTTACATAAGGGAGGAATTGAAAATGCATAATATCACAACCATGGATAAGGCTAGATGTAAGGAAAAAATCAACGAAAATAAGTTAAAAAGGTCATCTTCAAAAAACAATTGACCTTGTTTATTTCAGGAAAAAAGCACCCCAAAGCACAGATTTTGTAAATTCAAGAGATCCTTCACTGCATCTAAGAGAAGAGAATAATTATAGTTTGGAAACCCAAGAACAAAAGAAGGGAAAATGTAAATATTGTGGAGATAAGTGGTTGCCTAGACACAAATTTAGCACTCAAAAATCATATAGATATGAACTTGAAAAATAATTTGACACCTCCATTAGCAACTCCAAGGAAACATTTAAAAGTGAAGAAAACAATTTTTCGTAGATGCGGTAACAAGTGGGCTCGAGGTCATATATATGCATCCAATCAGTTATATCATTGCAAAATTGTAGATGGGAAGGAATTAAAGGTTGTTGTTGAAGAGGACATGTTAGAGTCTCACAAAGATGAAAATTCACCAAAAATGTCATTGGCATCAATCACATGCATTGGTAGACTCATTGGGAATATGAATAAAATGTAATTAATAAGGTTATATTCCAAAAATAAGAAGTGAAACCACCCATATAGTACTATATATTCCATCACATATGAAGAATAATGATACTATCTATAATAGTCATGATGAAAAACACCATGATATTGCTTGCAAAAATTACAGGGAAAGTGGAACCAAGGACCCTAAAATTCAAAGGAAGCATAAAGAGTAAAAATATCACAATCACAATAGTCTTTGGAAGTACACACAATTTCATGGATATTAATCTTACCAAACAATTAAATATATTTGTATACCCTGTGAGGGATCTCATGGTTACAACCAGTGATGGCCAACAAGTAAAAAGATTAGAGTGGTGCCATAAGGTTTCTATATATATACAAAATTTGTAGCTACAAACTAGATATTATTCTCTACCCCTTAGTGGAATGGACATGGTGTTGTGAGCAAAATGGTTTGATGCAATTGAGCACCTATGTCACAAACCTATAAGAAAAAATTACGGAATTCAAATGACAAGAGAAAAACTACAAAGTATATGAGTCAAAAAGCCTACATCATCTACTGAAATAACTCACAAATATTTAAAAAAATTATGAAATAAAAATGAATCTTCATAATGAAAGAAAAATTCATCCAAAATTATCTCGAAGACAAAACATTCTTAAAGAGGAAGACAATGTTATATGCATAAGCCTAAGCTAATAAATAATAAACAAAATGAAAATACAATAAAAATAATAAATATAAAAGTAAATTAATATGTATGACTTAAAAGTCACAACTTACATTAAAAAAATACATTTGCTATATTTATAGTTGAGGCCATTCAAATGAAAAAAAATCTATCATTTAATCATTTTTTTATCAAAACCATCAAAAGATGGTTTAATCATTTTTTTTTTTATCAAAACCATCAAAAGATGGTTTGATCAAAGCAATCTATGTAAGCAACTCAACATCATATGATAATCATCATTAATGCTCAAAAAACCGGTCATATGCTTACAAATAACATTTAACCTTAAATTCATATATATAAATCAATACTAACCCTAATTATAATATAATTCTTATTTATTTAAAAAATTCTTTAATTACTTTTTAATATCTAGTTTTATTATTAAATTATTCTTTTTAATTTTTTTTAATCTTATTGTTAATTATATATCTCATAACCTTTATTAAATTACTTATTATTTGTGATATTTATATATTAAATAAATTTGTACAAAATGAATTTTTCCATTTAATGTATTTGCATTTTTATCATTAATTTATTACTAGGATACACTTATCATTAATATATTATTAGGATACACATTGCAATGATATTAGTGAGAATACGTATTTGAGGCATGCTTATTGTCTCCTTTATTTATTAAATAATAATTAAAGGTAGAAAAATCTATTATAATTGAGTTTTTATTGAGAGTGAGGATGATTATTATTTGCAAATGTTTGTTGATTTATTATCATTATTCAAGAAAAGCCATGTTATTCAAAATGATTTATTGGTGGTTCATAAGGGGGAGACTTTCTCTCCTACGAAATGCATTTGGATCTTGGGTCGTTAACTTACTTCCTTACATCCAAGGAAGATGAACTCCTAGCCAAGTAGTTTTAGATCTTAGTCTAGGACCAAAAGATAGTTTCATCACAGATAATAGCAAGAAAGTCAATATCCTTTTTTTCATTGTCGATGTTACTTCTAATGGGGTCATGTGTTTTCTAGTAGCATTTAACCTTAATCATATGTACATGAGACTACATACTACCCCATATTCCAACTTAACCTTTTAACTCATTTAATTATGTTATAATCCTATATATTAATAAATAAAATAAAAGAGATATATATTTTAAAAATATTTATATTTGATTTGATTGACTATTAAATTGATATTTAATTTATAACATAATTTTTTTTAAATAGTAAGTTTTTAATATACATTTTTTCCCAATTACTTTTGAGTCTTATAAGTTGTTGTTAGGTTGTATACTTATTAATATTGTAAGTTGTGTTCTAATAACCCATCCAACCTACTCATGTTAGGTTGGATGGTTACCACAGCATAGCACTACGAGAGGCTTAAAAGAGGTTTTCTTCTTAAATTTTAGTGGTATTACAAGAGTTCCACTACTAAAGGCGATGTGGTACCATGGCTAGAGTGGGCATAATTCTTATGCACACAACAACCCTATGGGGAGATATGTTTACATGAAGCTAGGAAACATTGAAGTCTGTGGGAGGTATTCCTAAGACTTGATTTCTCTATGGGATCACTATAACCTACCAAAGGTGTAGCAATATTGTGGCCAAAGGTGGATATAGTCCCATGTTGCACTACAACCCTACATGAAGGTGTTGATTTATTACTAGAGGATTCATCCACCAATTTGGAGGCTATGATCTCCTACACTAGCTTGTTGGAGGTGGTGTGGTACCATATCTAGAGTGTATTGTTCTTCATTACACTACAACCCTACAAGAGGTGTTAATTGTCAATAATTAGAGGTTACAATCTCACACACATGTTGATATTGATATTTTTCAGGGACATCATAACCTTCTAGAGGAGAAAATAATTATGGCTAGAGGGAGATGTAGCCCTTATTACGCCATGTTATTTCACCCATTGTTCAATTGATTAGCAAATGGACCCTAGACACAACATTTCATGACAAGTATTATTCTTACCTTTATCATTTCTTATGAAATTTTTCGAGTAGTAAAAGTTTAAGATACATATAGAAATTTTTGAATTTTAGAAAGCTATTAGAAATGCCAGGGTTGGTGTTAATTCTAGGCGGGGGGTTATATAACACCTCTCCTTAGCTTTACCTATTTTTCATATTGTGACATTTTATTTATGATTAGATGTATATGCATCCGTTGAAATTATTATATTCACTACTTAGAAGAATAATAATGGGAGTGATATGATCATTATATACAACATTGACATTTCATTTCTTTGGAACCCATACTAACTCGAGTAATATGTCAAGAGGAACCTAAACATCATTATAAGGCATTTATGTTATGTGGATGTTAACATTGATTACAAAAGTGTAATTCTGGACATCCACATTAACTTTGGTCATATGTTGGGAGTAACTTAAATGAATATTAAATAGTCATTGTGGAATCATATCTTAGGGGAAGGAATTTAGTTTGTGCATGGCTTAGCTAAGATGAATTTAGTACCTTATGAGGTAGTAAAGGTAGTTAATGCTTAGATTGGGAAATATTATCTCCTAATGTATGATTAGAGTTTGTAGTCCAAATGGGCTAGGATTATATTAATAAATGATTATCATATGACCTATTCAAATTTACCATAACCATGACTTCCTTCCAAAACTTATTTATGGTTCTAATTACCATTTTGTGGGGATTCTATCTAGATGAGGTTGAGACTAGTCAGTCGGGAAAGAAAGATATTTGATTTTGTTGTGCTAGTGTGAAAAGGAAAGGGTCATTGTTATTAAAGAGAGCCCTAGTTTTCTATGCAAGCAAACTTATATGTTATTGGGAAAAGGTGTGGGTTGTCACACTAATTATTGAATAATTGTGATACATTGGCTCTGGTTGAGTAGGTAAATGGGTTGGTTGTATTGGATCCTATGGGAGGTAGATTTCCAATTGTTCTTGGATTGTTATTGAAAATCTCCACTATTAGAGGCGTTGTGGTACTATGACTAGAATGGGTAGAGTTCTTTGCACACTAGGGCCCTATAGAGATGTGTTGTTTAAGTTAGAATAATGGAGGGTTAACAGTGATTAGTTTCCAACTGTCACAACTTCCTAAAACGTTCGTCAATTCAACATTTTATATATACATTGTAAATCTTATTGATTAATTGGAACAAACTGGGATTTGCTTTCCCCGTCTCCGAAATGTTATGAGTCGGTTTTCTTCATGCTGGTTTCAAGTTGGTATCAGAGTCGCTGGGAGATTGTGTGAGGCGGACGGATATGGAGTGAGGAGACCACACCAGACCGCTGCAAAGTCGGAGTGCGACTGTTGTTGGATCACTGTCCATTGTGAGACGAGAGATGGAGGATCGCTGTCTGCATGAGAGGATGTGGAGCATTGGCTCTGACTGAGGTAGAGCGCCCAGATCAAACCGTGAGACATTTGCTGAGATATCTGTCTACACCTGTGCGTGGAGGAGAAAAGGAGAGAACGTAGCTGTTGTTGGTTCGAGTCGTGATGGAGGGGTGCACGACCTGCTCTGTCAGAGAGGTTGCGCGACCTGAGAGTTCGCTCGCGACCTATGCGTGGAGGAGATCACTGCTGCATGGATAATTCTTGGAGATCTCTGGTTACATTGTCGGTTGCTCCTGCAGACCCGACTTCCATTTGAGCACGGATCTCATGGTTTTTCACAGCGAACAGATGAGAATCCCATAGATTGAGACGAATATAAGGAACCAAAACCGCCTGGAGCTGATCACTCTCAGTACAACCCTTCAATAGAACAGATCATGCTGTTGTTGACTTTGAAAGAGCAACAAAAGTTTTTTGTTATCAGAAATTGACGTTGTGTCATCGATATTGATCTTGGAGAAACTGATTTCATTGCATGAGATTTGTGTCGAAGATAATATTCTGAATTTTCAGGAGGTATTTATAACAGTGAAGTTGATTTGATTGCATGGGATTTGTGTCGAAGAAGATGATGTGAGTTTTTAGGAGAAATTGATTGTTAAATATAATGTAACCTCAACAGGCTGATTGTACAATGCCAACTGTTCTGGCCAGCTGTACTTTCTATTCTTGATTTGCTTGAGCCTATTTAGCTCAGCTATTTCCTTTTGCATAACTACTTCTTCATGATCTTCTTCATGTACTCGTTTTGTACTCTTCTTCTTATATTCTAATATACTGTTTTATGTTCTATTATTTCTCTCTGCATTTCTTGCTTCACAATTTTTCATGGTATCAAAGCTATAGTAGTAAGCTCTTCACACAGGCTGGAGAGCAACACGATCCTCAAAACAGGGCATAGCTTACACGGATCTTGAGAGCATTCGACACAGACTTTTCAAAAGGCTTGGAGAGCTGTCCGTCATACTCTTGAAAGATCCTCGCAGGAAACTTCCACGAGGAAGTTGTCCACACATACGCTCAAAAGATCAGAGTAAGAAGCTCACGCGAGGTCGCAGAGCGTACTATGCTCGAAAGTTTCAAGGAGAAGAAACACGAGAAGGAAGCAAAGAATGAGAATGAAGAAATAGTAAAGATTCTTGTTCAATTTTCAAAGAATCATCAAAGATTCACGAAGAAGAGCTGCAGGAGGTGGGAACTCTTGAAGAATTCAAAGCATTAGTTCAAATTCGTGAAAGATAGTTGCAGAAAGAATAAGCGTTTAAAGCATTTCGGAAATCGCTCAAATCTGTCAAAGATTGGAGTAGAGAACAAAGAACTCGTGAAATTCTTTCAAATCTTTGAAAGATTCACGAATCTTTCTTCCGCAGAAAAAAATCCTTGCAAAGGCTGTAAAGAACGCGTCTTAGGTTCAAAGAACAACCATCATGGTCATAAGATTTGTCCTACGAACAGATCCGAGGTGGAAATCCAGTTCAGAAGGGACGAAGAGAGCACGGAAAAGGCAAAAGAATTTCAGCCATTAGATTTTGCGCAGAGGATTGACAACCGTTGGATCAGCGAGAAAGTGCATGAGGTTTAATCCTCTGGAGCGCCAAGGAGAAATTCGACTTGCGAAGTCACGAAATCATCTGGACCATCCATCAAGAGACACGTGGCGAGATCTCGACATTTCGCTGACTTGCAAGGTGTAAAGGTCAAAAGACAGCCGTGAGAATTCACGAATTGCAAAATCACGAGTTATTCTGGACCGTTGGATTGAGATAGATCGTGAGCCGTCGATCTGATCCAATCGCAAAATCGGGGATCGGGAGTTGGACGAGCGAAGGAGACTGCTCTCCAAAACCCCGATATGCGAAATCCCGACATCACAAATCGCGAAATCCCGAGAGGATTGCGAGCCGTTCATCTCAGAGGACAGGTGGCAGCAGATCCAAGTGCCATCATTTTGGCATTTCAGAGTTCGGGATATCGGAGGTCTTGTTGACAAAAAGTCACGACACTCCACGGCGAAACTCCTGAAATCCCGAAAAGATCACAGCCGTCCATTCGTTCGGACACGTGGCGGAGATCGAGGAAACCGTCGGCATCTCAGCTACCGGGGTTTCAAGTTGACAGAGGATTTGGAGTCGCAAGTCACGAAATCCCGAAACAACAAGGACCATCCATCTTGAGGGGACACGTGGCAACAATCTGGTCCTTCGGGGAAAGTCCCGAAAGGAAAGGGCCATCGACATATCGGGATTCGGCGTTTCGCGAATCCTGAGGACAAGAAGCACGAGCATTTTGGAATTGCAAAGTCTGAAATCCCGAATGGAGGAAAAGCTCCGTTATGGGGCCCAGCTAACGTCATCTCGTCAAAACAAGGGATCGGGAATCTCCACGGTGAAACCCCCGAAGCAGACTTGAGTCGTCCATCTGTTGGGATGCATGGCAGAAATAGAGGCCTTCGAAAAAAAATCATGATAGGAGAGTCCATCGGCATTACGGGATTCGGAAAATCACGAATCCTGAAGACGAGATGTCTGGAGCATTTGAAGTCTCGAAATTGCGAGAAGAGATCAGGACCATCCATCATAGGAGGACGCGTGGAGGAGATCAAAGCATTTGGGAAATTTCCCGAAAGGAAAAGTCATCTATCGGGATATCGGGGTTCGAGAGATCGGGGATTCCATGGACAAGAGATCCAATACATTTCGACATTCAAAACCCCGAATCCTGGAAAAGAGGTATGAATGTGGACATATAAGGCAAGGTCGCATGGTCCACGGGTCTAGCCCTGGAGGGCTTACTGAAGTTAGAGCACATCGGGATTTCGAAGCCAAAAAAAAAAAAAAAAACCCGAAAGAAAGATAAGGCCACGGTCTTGTGAGAACTGGTCACATGGACTTGGGCATAGCCAGGAGGGGCTAAGGAGAGAAAATCCATATCGGGAAATCGGTAAATCGACGATCAGGGATTCAAGAGGAAAAAGAACCGGAAAATCCCGTAGCGCTTTAACCTTTAGGTGTGTGGTCACATTGATCGGAGACTAAGGGGCAATTCAAGGCCGATAAGCTCTCATCGACAATCGACGTTTCAGAAATCAGAAGTTGGAGAGTTCAAAGGTCTCATCTAACGGAGTTCTGAAACAACTGCAAATTACACGTAGGAGACAGGTAAGTAAGAATTTTTTTTCTGTTTTGTTGAATTCCTTAAAATATGGCGACGTCTAGCAATTTATGACCAACACACGGTCCGATTCTTCTTGGAAAGAACTATGAGTTCTGGTCTCTTCGAATGAGATCCTTCTTGCAAGCACAAGAGTGTTGGGATCCAGTGGATCATGGATATGTGGAACCAGATCCAGCAGACCTGTCCGCCATGACTAATCAGCAGAAAATTGTTCAAGCAACGCAGAGAAATAGAGAAAATAAAGCTAAATTTTGGATTCAAAATTTTGTCGATGACTCGATTTTTTCAAAAATCACAGGTGCTGGTACTTCAAAACAGGCCCGTGACATCCTTAAATCTTCCTACCAAGGAAATGACAGGGTCAAAACAATTAAACTGTAGACCTTGAGAATGCAATTCGAGACTCTAAGGATGACAGAGTCCGAAAATGTGAATCAGTTCATGACCAGAGTCATGGGCATTGTGAACCAGATCAGATTGACTGGTGAAACCATCACTGATCAACGCATTGTTGAGAAAATCCTCAGAAGTTTACCAAAGAAATTTGAAATGGTTGTAACAACAATCCTTGAATCCAAGGATCTGTCAAGTTTTTCAACAGATGAATTGATTGGTTCTCTGGTGACACATGAGACCAGATTGCATCTCACAGATGAGTCAATCTCCAATGCTTCCAAAACTCAATTCTCCTTCAGGAGAGGGAGAGGCAGAGGAAGAAGCAGAGGTCACCAAGGAAGAGGGAGCAATCAAAGTAACCCTCACTCCAGTGGAGGTAACAGGCAACAATATCTTAATCAAAATTTCCAAGGTCAAAGACATCAGCAACAAAATCAACATCAGAATTTCCAGCCTCAAAGAGGTAGAGGGAGAAGATCAAATGAAAAAACAAGCATACAATGTTATTACTGCAAAAAGTATGGGCACTATGAATCTGAATGCAG
>JZKD02S0944453.1:422457-435555 GCA_000966675.3 Picea glauca | reverse complement strand
TATAATTAAAAAATTTAAACAATAAATTCTCAATGTAAATCTATAAGATAATGAATACCATGTTTAAAATTTTAAAATTGTAATCTCTGTAATGTTTTGTCACTATTATACATTAAATTTGTAATACAATGTTTAAAATTTTAAAATTGTAATTTATGTAATGTTTTGGCACTATTATACATTAAATTTAATATTGATTATCTCGAAATTATGGAATAATTAGTTACCTTGACATTATGGATTATTTTGATACTATTTAGTTTTCAAATCAATTCCCCAAATAGTATGTAAAATTATAAGATATGTAATACCATGTTTAAAATTTTAAAATTGTAATCTATATAATGTTTTAGCACTATTATATATTAAATTTAATATTCATTATCTTGATATTATGAATTATTTTGACACTATTTAGTTTGTAAGTTTTTTCATACTTTTTAGCAAATAATATGTTATAACCATATTACAAGTAATATGTTATAATTATATGGTTATAACCATATTATATGGTAATATGTTATAACCATATAGTTATATGGTTATAACATATTACAGCAACGAATTATTTGTTATTTTAGAGTTTTAGATACAATTGTAATATGTTATAACCATATTACATGTAATATGTTATAACCATATTGCATATAATAGGGTTATAACATATTACATGTAATAGGGTTATAACATATTACAATAGCGAATTATTTGTTAGCTTTTCTCATACTTTGTTTTTAGCATAGAATTATTTGTTATTTTTTAGAGTTTTAGATAAATTGTTATTATTTACGTGTAGCTATTTGTTTCAAGAAGTATGGGAGATGAAGGTTTTATGTATTTGAAAGTGCAAGTAAAAGTATATTTTAATTTTATGGCTATAAGATGTTTCCCAAAAATTTATATATAATTGCAATTTAATTTGCTTTAATTGATGGGTTAAATTACAACACCAAAATATATAAACATAGAATAATTTAGTATTCCATTATTGTTGAATTCTTTCTGGTACCCTATATTCTACTATGTAAGTTTGACAATTAAGAACATATACACAAGACTCAAATTAGAAAGATCGTGTGATTATTGGACACATTTTTTCATCTTTCATGATATCCTAGTTGATTTTCAGTGGTCAATGAAATTAGTAGGTCAAAGGCTCTTTCACCTTGAAACACACCGACAAACTTGGATGGAAAGACATTTCAATTGTTTGATAGACTAGGTTATATGGATCACTAATTATATTCTATTGGTATAAATCCCAATACTTTCTTTAGAAAATAAGACTCGAGTTAATTTGAACTATCCAAAAGAAAATGTCGAGAACCCACTGAAATTAATTGTCTTATTTATGGGTAACATTGATATATTTATGGGTAACATTGATTGAGAAGATATGATTTGTGGCATCTTAGCTACAAAAGAGAGATGAGGGAACTTATATATTTAGGATAAAAGACAAGAACTTATATGTTGAGTTTAATAGTTAAATGGAGCCTTATATACTAGAGACACTTCAATATATTAGTGTATCACTATGGTACTGGCTTCAACCTTGATTGATGAAAAATATGCATTATGAAACTCATGCATCATGGATCTAGGACATGTTATATAATTTGTGTTTGAATGGATGCCCTTTTCTCTAGGGAAATTCTTTAGTAGGAAATATGGGGTGCATTTTATCTAGGTGGAGTAAGTTGGAAGAGTTGATGGTTGAATCCCATTTTTGATGGAATACATAAACTGAGCTATTTCTCCTGGTCTAATGTCATAAATTTTAAATAAGTTGATGTGCCACATGAGTTGTGTTAGACAAGTTCTATAACATTGGTTATTAGTGATTTGGTTGATGTTATGAATTAACCTTATCTTTATTGCATTATTTCTCATGACTCACAACGTTCTACCTTCATGATGGTTGTGAAGTGTTTGAATATTAAAGATATGATAGTTGGTTGTGAATGACTAGCCAAGTGATTTTGTTTGTATGGTGTCAATAAAAATATGTGGTAGTATTGTCAATAATGCTAGAAAGATATTTAAACATTGATACTAGATATCTACAAGAAGAAACTTTCTTTGGTTAGCATGCTCCCTTATTTCACAACATAAGAGCTTAATGTTGTAGTATAGGAGGTAGTGAAACCTCACTTACAATGTTGACCTTGACATTATCTTGATTTAGAGGGAGTCTTTGTTAGTTGGTATACCTCCATTTTAATGGGTTGCATATATTATGACCAAATGGGAATATTTAGTATCAAATATCCTTAGTACATTAACAACACCTTGTTAGTACATGAATGCCTCTTTTTCTGACACTTATTTAGGATTAGAACAACATGTTAGTACTCAAATGCATTTTTTTTACACTTATTCAAGATTGTTCAATGTCTTCTTAGGATTGTGCTATGTCCCTTTTTTTTACACTTATTTCAGATTTTGCTATGATTAGATGAGAAATTGGCTTATTATTTTTTGTCAATGTTACACAATCTAATTTTAGTTTTCATTTGACGAGGAGGATGTGTACTTATCTTTTTGTTGTCCCAAGCTCTAAAGGACTTTGTTTGTCTTGACCATTGACATGCATAGTATATGATGTAGGTGTGTAGGTTGTTTTTCTTGTTTAACACGAATAAGCAACATTGGTATATTATATGGAAATCATCCTCATATTGTTTTTACCTATTATTTTCTTCATTGTTATTGAATTTTAGTGTCTTTTTATTATTCCCTTAGATTAATATGTGACAAATTTCTTTGCCTTCTTGAAGCCTATGATCAATTTTGTCATGTTTTGTTTGAGTACATAGACTTTAGATTGTTCTTGTTTCATTATATGTCTTAAGTCATGACTGGTTGACAAATAATGTTGAAGAGTTTGCATTTGATAGGGGGTGATGCATACTTATGTTTTTTTCTTTTATCTCGGGCTTTGAAGGAATCTATGTTTGTCTTAATAGTTAACTTGTGTGATATATGATTTATGTGTTGGTTATTGGTATTATTTAACATGAAAAACCTTCCTCTATATATTACAAGGAGCCAAACCTTATATTTCTACTACCTATACAAACACAAACTGATAAAAGAAAAGAAACACAATTACTTTCTTAAGAGGTTATCTTGGGTAAACTATATAAAATGAGAAGATATTGATATAGAGAATGTACAATTTTGAAACTTTTCTTTTTTACGGGGATATCATTTTGAATAATCATACTTGTATAGGAAAATCCCGGTTTATTACTTCCTTGGAAAGTAACGGTCCACCCAATGTACAAGATTAGTAGAGTTTTCATCAAAGTCAAATGCATGGTCACTGATTATAAGGTTCTTAAAGTCAGAAAGCAGGTGAGCTTCATGCTTATTGTATCCTTCAACCATATAAAATAACATCACCCTCGTTACTTTCCATGGAAATTTGAAAGGTAAATAAAAATAATAATTATGCTCCTAAAAAATAGTAAAACCAACATTATAGACCTAATACTCTTGAAAATGAAACAATTCCTAGAAATTCCTTTCACATTGCAAAATATGCATGTAGAAGAGAAAACTATGAAAGAGCACATCAAGTCAAAATAATAGATATACAAGTATCGATCAATGTTGGAACTCCATTCATGTCAACTTATATAAGAAAGGTGAGATGTACCTAAGGGATACATGCAAATATATTTGACTTAATTTAATAATAAAACTCTTAATGTCAATCTAAAAATTGTTGCCATTGTTTCATAATTGACAACAACTTGCAAACTTTTATTTCTTCCAAGTACATAAGGTTGGACACCGATAATAAATGAGTTTGATTAGACTTTAAAAACATAAAGACGAATGAGTAAATGACTTTTATTGTTTAAAATCTTTTAATGAACCTATCATAATTGTTATATTTTTAAGAAAAATAGAAAACAATGATATCTTTTCAAAAAAATGTTCACTTAATAAATATAGATCAACATTTAAAACATTTAACTAAAGCAAACTAAATATAGACATAGATATGAACATGTGGAAACAAAAATTTCTGAATGCCAATAATAAAAAAAATGAAACTTTAACTTACCTCTAACCAATGAAAAATGTACCTGTCACATGTAGATGTTGTCCCCTTTAATATGCTCAAAATCTAGCTTATGGTCATGGATCAAACCTCAAGGGTTTTGATCTTCTATGATATTAGGTGGACAATTCTTGCCAAGAAAAGGACCATAACCAGAGCTGAAGCAAACACTCAAGATAGGTTGTCCAAAGCTAAGTTGTAATATGCTACAACATCAAAAATACCTTCAATCCAAATAAGGTATTAACAATTGGGACAACAAGTAGAAACCCTTCAAGAGGGAAAGCACCAGTAAAAGGAAGTAGCAAGGAGCTTCAAAAAACAAGGAGGAGAGGCAACTTAAGCTGATAGGTAAGAGACACCCATAACAAAGTGGAAAAAAGGCCACCGAACCTTCAACACATGCAGTGACAACCTTAGGTGAGCTCATAAGTAGGGCCACAACACTTTTAAACAACCAAGGAACAATCTGTGGCTCTTTGGACAGTCAAGGGAAGAGGTCACGACAACCACAATAGTCAAGGAGAGGCGTGACACCTCTCAACTAGCAAGTAGGACAGATCTGAAACCCCTAGCCACTAGAATAAGTGTCCAAAAACAAAAACTCAGATTTGAAAGAGAAAGTGTACACGAGAAGTCATACCATCACCAAGGAAGACAAAAATGAGGTAGCCGCAACAACAATAGAGATAGGAAGAATGAAGAGAGTGTATATTAATGAGAGAGGGGTAGGATATTATTTATAACTTAGGTGGGTAGGTTAGAGTTTTCTATTTTAACCCTATCTTTAGGATTAAGTCAAACCCTAATAAAAAAATAAAATAAATAATTAATATTTTTAATTAATAAAAATATTAATTTAAAAGTCAATTAAGTCAAAGTGACTTATAAAACCCCAACACAACATTAACAAGAAAGGAAATAAGATCAAGCAAGAGGGGAAAAAAAACAAAGTCAAGGGGGTCCTTTTCAATGGCAAGACATGTCCACATAAGTCTCATAATCACTCATAAAATTGTATCATCACTCCATAAGGGGAAACATCCATGATGTGGTCATGTCCATATTCATGGGTTCTCCTAGGTCTCATGGACCATCCTGGGAGAGAGGAATAATGTCACACATCATCACATCTTAGTACACAACCAAGAACTACCTGGTTTAAGACCAGGGTACCCCAGAACACATCTAGGGGCCTTAGAACATATCTAGGGTCTTCCATCCACCAAGGTACAAGACCAAGGATCAACCAAAGTGTTTAAGCAAGGATTCCCTGAAACATATCCAGGGACTTACATCATCAACCACCAAGGAACACATCCAATGATCAATCCAAGCACCAAGCAAGGCTTCCCTAGAAGACATCCAGGGGCCCTATAACATATCTAGGGACTTACTGCTTGGTCCTTGACCAAGAACCCCAACAGCATACTGGGGGACCTCACTAGGGTATGTTTCCATGGCTCTAACTGCTTGGTCCCAAACCAAGAAACCCAAGGAGTGCAATGGGGGCCTAGATCTCATATACGGTCTTAGTTATCCTCCGTAGAATGGCTCTTGCAGATGCACTAATTTCAACACTCCCTCTCAGCAAGAGAGGCATTCTCAGCAACACCAAGCTTGTCTCAAAAGTACACATACTTTGTCAATGAAAAAGGCTTCGTCAAAATATATGTGGTTTGTTCCACCGTCAAAACATACTGAATATTGAGAATGTTCTTCTTCACTATGCCTCGAACATAGTGATATCCAATCTCAATGTGTTTTGTTTTGTCATGAAAACATAGGAGTCACATAGAGCTCTACAATACTCTGGTTATCACAGTGGATTACTGTGGGTTCCAACTCATCACTGAACAAATCTGAGAGTAGCTTTCTGAGCCACACTGCTTTTCTACTGGCAGCACTTGCAACAATGTATTATGCCTCTGCAGTACTCTAGGCTATGGAGGCCTATTTCTTGTTGGACCAAGAGATCATAGTTGAACCCAAACTGAAGGAATATCCAAAAGTACTCTTCTGGTCCATTGTACTTCCCATCCAATCTGAATCTATATATCCATGAAGCATTACACCTCCGCTGGAGGTGTATCTAAACCCATAGGTTATAGTCCCCTGAACATATATGAGAATATGTTTTGGTTCACACATGAACTGGTGGAGGGCACTCACTGCATAACATATGTATGGTCTAGTATGTACTAGATACATTATGGACCCAATGATCTGACGATAAATGGTGGGGTCTTCTGGATCTGAGCCTGTAGCTTGATCAAGTAGCTTCTTTAGGTTAGAAATCATAGGTTTGGTCATGGACTTATATTTCAAAATGCCAAATATGAAAATCAACTCAATTTCATACTTGCTTGTGAAAGAAATATCTCACCATGTTTCTGCCACACCTCTAAGCCAAGAAAGTAATGCATAAGACCCAAGTCTTCCATTTCAAATTCTGTTGAAATTCAAATTCTGCTGAAAAATCCCTCTTAGTCTGAGATATTAAATGTTCCTCTTCTATAAGGAACAAATCATTCACATAGATTACTAATATAGCAGGATTATACTATACAATCTTTATATAAAGATTGGGATCTGCTATACTCTTGGTGAACCCAAGAATTTGAAGAAAACTATCACTTCTTCCATACTGAGTTCTTGGAGCTTGTTTCAATCCATACAAGGATTTATTTATCTTGCAGGCATGCTATTCTTTCCCATGGATAATGAAATCCCCAAACTGCTCGATGTAAACCTCTTTCTCAACTTCACCGTTAAGAAAAACAATATTAACATTCATCTGGTGAAGTTTCCAACCAAAAAATGCAACAATAGATATAATGATTGTGATGGAAGTATACCTAGTAACATGATTAGAGATATTGTCATAGTCAATTCCTTCTAGCTTTGAATTTATTCAACATTTCCATCTACATGTCATGGCCTAACTCACATACTGGGACTACTCCCTCTGAGTCTCACAATATGTATGCCTCTCTGCATGTGCAAATTGGCTCCCTCTAAACCTACAAGATTCGTTGACTTTGATATGGTGTTGTATCTCTTCAATATGTACTTGGTGTCGGTACCAAGTTTAATATTAAAAGATGAGTCATACTTTTACTAGATTATGATTCTGTCATGTGACCTCACTATCCACTAACCAAGTCTTTTCTTTGGAAAACTGCAAGATACATACAACATATAACATGTATAACCTTATTGAGCTCCTGTACCAAGGACAATGGCTCAAATACAATCTCAAGACACTTGACTAAAAAAGGATATATGTTGGGTTCCCAAAACGAGGGAGAAATACCCCAACTATCATGATAACTTGTTGGAATCTCATATCGGGGGTAATAGTCCATCATACTGTTGAGTTTTCAAACCTAGATTATATCAACAAGTATATGCTGAGATCACAACTTCCTTGATCATGTAACCAAAAAATAATTGAGATTCTGACAGCAAGAGAATCAAAACTCTTCTTGTTGTCTTTAGTAGTCACATACTTATTTTAAATTCAGTGATTAAATTCAAATGAAACACACCTGGACTTTGAGTTTCTCCAAATTTCCACTTCAAGATATTACTCACCAAGGTGAACCTTGGCATCGTTCAAAGATGATAATAATTCTCTTTTTCAACAGATTCATGCATTAAGTCAAAAATATCAGCAAGTCGGTGGAGGAGCATGTGATGATAGAACACCATAGGCTTAAGATCCAAAATATTCTCTGAACCTTCTTAGAGATCAACTGACCAATAAGGATTATATCAATAGTAACAAGAATATTCTAAATGTGATTATACTGCCTTGATAAAATAAATCCAAATTATGTTTCAAGAAAACTAATAAATGCTTGATACGAGGCTTGTCTGTGTTTGCACATTGGAGGAGCTTAAATGCAAGGGTCATGAACTTGAGCAAGGAATATTTCTTTCTCCATCAATTCTCATCAAAACACAATTTGTGCACCAAGGTTCCCTTCTTTAAATCTGCATGTGTCCACTCAGCCCAAAGTTGACTCACCACCATATAAATTAATGGTTTTTTAACCTCAACAATGAAGAATTTTGAGGTTCCTTTAAGTATTCTACATATCTATCATAGGGACTATTACATGGTCACTAACATACCTATTTTTCTGTTCTTTTTCTGGCAGAAAACAAATATGTTCTAGCTGTTGTTTGAAGGCTACTAACAAGTCTGATAAAATGTTGTTTTAGGACTACCTTTTAGGGATGATTCACTTCTCTTTTGAAGTTGTTTATTGAAATATTTAACTAGGAAGTTTTGTTTTCCATGGTTAGCACATTCAACTACTTCAAAATAGAAAATACACCTCTAGATCTTTACACTTTAAAATGTTGAAATAAAACAATGCAAACCACAGATTTTACACTTGTGTTTTTGGTCAACAAGACCCTGGAAAAACCCTATGGGGAAAAACATCATACTAGGTTAATTTAACTTGATTTTCTTCTTGAAGGATTTCATTAGGTGTTCTCAACAAAAGAAGAGAATTGCACTACTTGATCAATGCTTTCAGTAGGTTCAGAAGATTGATGACATTGTACTCTTTAAGTAATCAACAAACTTTTAAATTACTTCTCATGCAATCAACCACTATAATTTTCAAACTGTCTTTTTCTTTTCAAACTAAGTAAATTTGAGTTTGTTGAGGAGATGGAGGCTAGACATATTTTTCTCTTCCACAGAAGAGATATCACTTCAAGTTCAGGCACATATGTATGAGGAGATTTCAATATTTCTTCAGTGTAAAAAAAATCATCATCCATATTTAAAACATGGTCTTAAGGCAATGCTCAACTTGCCTAAAAAAATGTGTATAAAACATACCATTACTTCCTTTCAAACTCAATTTTCTTTCTGCAATAGTTCAAGTCTGAAAGTAGTCTCCTTTTCACTACAAAGATCTTGCTTTAGCTTTGTACTTGAATTGCCTCAGTCTTATAACATGTTGGGTTCTAGAGTCTAATGATGGATTCACATTGTAAACAAGATAAAACAAGTTTGATTTTGATCTACAAAAACAATTCTTTAGATGTGGATCTACGCAGGCTCAAGAGTTTTCCACTAATGAGCTCTTTTCATGCCCTATGCTCTAATTCCATGTTAGATTTTTAAGAAAAATAGAAAATAGTGATATCTTTTAAAAAAATTGTTCACTTAACAAATATAGATCAACATTTAAAACATTTAACTGAAGCAAACTAAATATAGACAGTTAGATCTGAACATGTGGAAACAAAAATTTCTGAATGTAGATAATAAACAAAATGAAACTTTAACTTACCTCTAGCTAATGAAAAATGTACCTGTCACATGTAGATGTTGTCCCCTTTAATATGCTCAAAAATTAGCTTATGTTAAAGGATAAAACCTCAAGGGTTTTGATCTTCTATGATATTAGGTGGGAAGTTCTTGCCAAGAAAAAGACCATAACTAGAGATGAAGCAAACACTCAAGATAAGTTGTCCAAAACTAAGCTGTAATATGCTACAACATCAAAAAGACCTTCAAGCCAAAGAAGGTATCAACAACCGGGACAACGAGTAGAAACCCTTAAAGAAGGAAAGCAACGGTAAAATGAGGCAGCAAGGAGCTTCAACAAACAAGGAGGAGAGGCCACTTAAGATGACATGCAAGAGACACCCATAACAAAGTGGCATCAAGGCCACTGAATATTTATCACATGCAGTGGCATCCTTATGCGATCTCAGAAGTAGGGCCACAACACTTTTAAACAACCATGGAACAGTATGTGGCTCTTTGGACAGTCAAGGGAAGAGGTCACATAAGACACAACAGTAAAAGAGAGGTGAAAAAACTCTCAACCAGTAGGTAGGATAGATCTAAAACCCCCAGCCACTAGAACAAGTGTCCAAAAACAAATATTCAGATTTGAAAGAGAAAGTCTACAAGAGAAGTCGTACCATCACCAAGGAAGACAAAACTAAGGTATTTGCATCAACAATAGAGATAGGAAGAATGAAGAGAGTGTATATTATTGAGAGAGGGGTAGGCTCTTATTTATATCTTAGGTGGGTAGGTTAGGGTATTATATTTAACCCTATCTTTAGGATTAAGTCAAACCCTAATAATAAAAATAATAATAATAATAATAAATTAATAAATAATTAATATTTTTAATTAATAAAAATATTAATTTAAAAGTCAATTAAGTCAAAGTGACTTATAAAACCCCAACACAACATTAAACAAGAAATGAAACAAGATCAAGAAAGAGGGGGAAAAAAGACAAAGTCAACAGGGTCCTTTTCAATGGTAAGACATGTCCACATAAGTCTCATAATCGCTTATAAACTTTTATCATCACTACATGATAAGGGTAAACATCCATGATGTGGTCATGCCCATCTTTGTGGCTGCTCCTAGGTCTCATGGACCATCCCGAGAGAGAGGAAGAACATCTTGGTACACAACCAAGAACTACCTGGTCCAAGACCAGGGTACCCCAGAACACATTTGGGTGCCCTATAACATATCTAGGGTATTTCATCCACCAAGGTACAAGACCAAGGATCAACCTAATCATTTAAGCAAGGATTCCCTGAAACACATTCAAGGGCCCTAAAACACATCTAGGGACTTACATCATCAACCACCAAGGAACAAATCCAAGGATCAATCCAAGCACCGAGCAAGGATTCCCTGGACCACATCCAGGGGCCCTAGAACATATCTAGGGACTTACCGCTTGGTCCTTGACCAAGAACCCCAACAATATAATGGGGGCCCTCACTAGTGTTTGTTTCCATGGCTCTTACTACTTGGTCCCAAACCAAGAAACCCCAAGAGTGCACTGGGGGCCCTAGATCTCAACTAGGGTCTTATCTATCCTCCGAAGAATGGCTCTTGAAACTACACTAATTTCAACAATAATAAATATATATTTCATTATATATTGATAATAATTTTAACTTTATTTGATAGAAAATTATTAGGCACACTTTATAACCTTGTAAACAAAACCTATGTATAAGTTGATGCCACCTTTTTCCATGGCACATCTAACACTGTGAAGATAATTCCAGAGAATCTATTGAGAACAAGGGGGAGTAGGTATTAGTTTCAATATTAAGGAAAGTGTGCACACAATTTTCCAAATATTTTTTTCCAAGGGGTGACACTACGATAAATTTGATGTTTCCCTCAATATGTTCTAAACATTGAGCCCCTTCATTCTTAATTTGCATATGCAAGGAAAGGTAACTAGACCATGGTCATATTAATGTTAGAATAGGGGAAGTGTATACTAAGTATATTCCTACCTCATTAAAGGCCCACCATCTTGGTTCACTCACAACATGTCCAATCACTCCCATACCATAGGAATCTAAAGTTTGATGCCATGGAAAAAAGCTATAGGAATCTAAAGATTGATACTGTGAAAAAAACTTGTTGTTACAAAGCTAAAGAATAATGATTCCATTTTTGGATCAAGCCATGGTGTATCTAGTCCCTGTAATTAGGCATTGGACAAAGAAGTCATTTACAATGTAAGCATGGGGAATTTTCCAAAGTAGTTATGAAAGCCTCATCACCCTTATCTACAAATGTAAATGAAAGTACACATATATTATTTGAAGTAGATGTTATGGAAAATTCAACCTCTACCTCTCTAAGGTTGGTTGAGGAATCATGATTTCACTCTTCAATCAATGGTTACAAATATTGTTATTGTATGGAGCCAGTTATTACTGGCACTATTGATAAATTAGTCCCCTCAACAAGGGAAGAGAAAAGAAAGAATTCTAGCAAGTGATAGAATAGCAGTCCATTATCTGCCAGTTTCCCTGGAAAGGATTCAATATCATATTGCATACATGATCATGCAAGTTATGTAGTGGTTTCATTGAGTACTAAATCCCTGAGTTTATTATTAGACCATAACATTCTAAGCAAGGATATCATAGGATTTTCTATGGAAATAAATAAAAATGAGTATGTGGAAGGGGAATCCCTTGGATGTAGTAGGCACATAGAATGTGAGGCAGTGTTACACTTTAGACATGTGATAAGGGAGTTGAATCTTGATGTTGTGCCTATATTTAATATATTTAACCAAGTGACAATTAGATTTCCAAACATAAGGGATAGTTTGGTTTGTGACATGCTTGGAAAACATAATGTAGGCAATGAATCTCTTTGTAATTTTCCCCTATAAATTAATATTGAATGGAAGAAGTGTATTGGAAATTAAGCTCGATATACCCAAAATGAGGATTAATTTAGATCCTTCAGTCCTAATCATGTTAATGAATGCATTAAGAGTGTTGAAGAAGATAAAAACTTTATATAGACTCTAGAAAGAGATGGATTGAAATCTTTGTGAATTATACAATGAGATAGACAATTGGTACTCAAGATAGTGTCTAGGTTCCCTATACACTATTTTTTTATAGACCCTATAAGGTTTTAGTGGTGGTTTTGAACTATCCCCAAAGAAACTTTTATGGGAAGTTTTTTTCAAGTCACTAAAAATGGAATCAGGTGCGGTTTGGGAAAACGTTCCTCCAAAACAACCAGTGCTAAGAAAAAGACCTTTTAATGGTGGTTTAAGAATATTTTTGAACTAACCATAAATATTCCTTTTGGGAGGGTGGTTGAACCATCACCGTACAATTTATATGAGGGGGGGTCTCAAACTACCCCCATACATTTCTATGAGGGAGGTTTCAAATCTCTCCCATAAGATGCTAAGAGGTAAGTTCCAAACTTCCCACGTAAGTTTCTATGATGAGGGTTCCAAATTCCCCCCATAAGTTTCGATCAAGGGGGTTTCAAACTAGCATTGTATGTTTCTCTTAAAGGGTTCAAACCAACCTTGTTAGTTTCTGTGAGGGCATTTATTTACAACTATGTCTAATAGTTACCTTTTCTACGATGTCGATTTATTAAAACTGCCTCTAATAGTTACCTTTTTGGAGAAGGTTCAAAAATGCCCCCAAATTATTTTGGGGATGAAGCAACA
>JZKD02S0944453.1:324233-336826 GCA_000966675.3 Picea glauca | reverse complement strand
GTGACCTCCCGAGTTACATTTCTAAAACCCCCACCATCATATTATGTTTTCTATGATATTCCCCCAACCCTACCCTCACCCTCATAACATTCAAGTGAGGTGAATAATATTAAACTGAATTTCTTACATGCCTCGTAATGATCTTGAAATCACCAAACACCTTTAGACATTTGATGCTAAAATCAAAATCCCTAGAGTCTTACAACCAAGGTTTCATACTTCACAATATGGTTGGTGTATTCAAAGTTGAATTTTGAATGGTTGGTGTATTCAAAGTTGAATTTTTAAGAAACTAAGGTGTGCCTTTTGGATCAAGAAGAGCCTACCTTTTGAATCAAGAATAAAATGACTAGCACCCACACCCACGTGCAATTTATAAGCAATTAAAACAAAGAACATTAGTAATTACATTTAATTAGTGTTCAAAACATATTCTAGTTCCACTAAAATAGGAAAATTTACTATATACACTCTACTACAAAGTGAAGGACTAAAAATGACAAAACTTGATAAGAAAACTTGTTAACTTACACTATACATCAACTATGAAGTGGGAAGCAAAAGAAAAATAAATAAATAAATCATATTCCACTTCTACTCTAACTACATCAAAATATTCAAAATCATGTATGATCATAGTGCCAACTACAAAGTGGGAAGAAAATGAAAAATAAATAAATAAATCATATTGCACTCCTCCTCAAAATAGTCAAAATCATGTATTATCATAGTGCCAATGTAGCCATTGAATGATACTTCTACTTCCAATTCAATGTTTATCACAAGTATGCAATATTGGGATTATCATGATATGTGTAACTGAAGAAATTTACTACAAGGAAAACACTTTGCAACAGAGGTTTTTAGTGTTACAATATTGAGAAAAAAAAAATTACTCTGTTATAACCTCTACTATTTAAAGTGGAGGTTTTAACGTATGTTCCCTATAACTAAAAAAAAAAAAAAGGCAAGTGGAGGGTTTAGCAAAGGTTTTGTTTTTCGGTGTTCGTATTGGTAACATGCATTAGTGTGTGTTTACATAACATGCACCAGTGCATACATAAACCTAAAAACATCGGTGCTTGTATAATTATTACGCATTGGTTCCATCGTTTTATGGTATATGATGCATTAGTGCTCATATAAATATTATGCATTGGGTCATTCTTTTTTGTTTTTTGGCACACTAGTGTTCTCATAATTTATATGCACTAGTGCCTATATTACCATGTGCACTGGAGGGAAGTGAAATTTTGAACATTTGAGGTGAGATGCCAACACCATTCTTTGTTACTAAGCACTGATGCATATAGTATATGTAAAACACCACTACGTATTCTAATCATGCACACTACAATATTTTAAAACGATAAATATAATCATGCATAATGTCATTTAAAGTAACGATGTTTTTTCATAATTTTTAGCATTGGTGCATTAATATAATTAATAGGCATTGGTGGGTATGCCTCATAAAAACACATCGACGTTTATTTTATGACACACTGTTTAGTGAGTTCAAAAGAATAGAATGCACCAATATGTATATAATTTAATTAATCATTTTTTTACAAAAATTCAATTAATAATCTCGAAATCAAATATTTTTTATAATAATATTGATTTTTGTATTTTTGTTATTGTGTTTTGATATAATGATTGCATTAATGTGTTATCCAACGGATTACACCTCTATTATTTGTAACAATGTAAATCATCCATATATCAATTAATCAACAACACAACATTTTACAACATTCGACAATGTAATAAAATAAGAAACTCATTTTATTATATATGAATAAGAGTCCCACCATCATACAAAATGGAATAACGTAAAGGTCCACAATAATAAAAATGCAACCAATATATAATTATTACACTTATTGATAACCTATCGACATTCAATTGGGACAATATGTCTAATACAATAAACAAAATGTCAATATGTAACTGTTACACTTATTTGTAACATGTCCTCAAGCAATTGAGACAATATATCGAGTACTTTTCACAGACAAATATTCCAAAACATACAATTTGTAGTAACATTCAATTATATTGATTGACATTCATCACTCGAGTTGCATGCATGCCTCATTTCTTTATCACTTGTAGGTGATATTGTAGTTTGATTATTTAACCTAATGTTTTTTTATAGACTTGTTTTTTATGTTCCACCTCTTCATGTTCCATATACAAACATAAAAATAAAGTGTGATAGTTATATCTGCATTTATATAGTAGAATATACATGATTATATAAATCAAAATGTGTACCATAGCAGCTATTGTTTCATAAACAATACACATTCTTTTGAAGCCATGCTATATGCAGTCTCTCAAAATCTCTTATGTGGGATACACTCTCTACATTTTTTTTTTGCATATTTAATACACAATTATAAAGCATAATCAATATAAAGATTTCTTATTGTTCCATTAATTATAAAATGAGGGAAGTTAGACAACACAACTACTTACAAATTGTTCAATTAAACATTGACACTTCAACATATACTCACAACCCATACTTAACCTAATGTCAATCAATTCTTCGATTGGATCTTCTTCATATGTTTTCACTTATTAGAAGAAATCCATGGACGAATGTAAAATAACTATTTAAATATAAATATCACAACAAATATGAAATCTTAAGTAAAGATGAAACCATAAGTACTCACAAAATTTGCGATCAACAATTTCTTCATCGTCTTGTCTTATGTGCTAAATGGGTTCCATTTTTTTTCTTCTCTGCAACAAAACGATTGAAAATTAATATTTCATGCGATAATTAAATTCAATGTACATTAAACAATAAATCAATAATTACAAACCACTAGTGCAGGTTGGTGTTACGATGAGTCATATGATGCAATTATGTTCATTTCTTTCACCATTTCATTGTACAATTTTTTGGACATGCCTACTAGCATATATTGTACTAGCATATATTGGTTTTCTCCTCATTTGTCCATTGAAATTCACATAAAAATATAGAAAAAAAATTCAATTTGGTAATTTTTTGGACATATTATAGAAAAACATGTTTAGTAATAATACTTTTTAAATTAATTTTTTTTTGTTATTGTATTGATCCAGATTTAGGAGCAAAACAAACTAATTAACAAAGTGAATACAATAAACATAGAGATATGAAGAACAACACATATATCCAGTGAACAATATCTTCTATTGAATAAATGAAATAGGCTAAAACTGTAAGACTGCAGAACTGAAACACTTGCTCGAATGGTGGTAGCTATCTTTGAGAAGAGATGTGGATGCTACACACATCTGTCTGAGGAGAATGATTACAATGAGGCTCCAGAGGCCTTTTTTATATTACTCATGAATGCCAAAACCCTAGACATCCAAAAACCTAACCCTAGGAGATGAAATGCCAAAAGTTATGTGGGCCCCTATGGGTAAATTGCCACCTCGACTTCCCAAGGTCGTAACGTTTGCACACAACCTCTGTTTTAGGCGCGTGATAGCCCGTTGGAAAGGTCTTTTAGATAACTACACATTACGTCGTCAAACTCTAACTCTATCTATAGTTTGACTATGGTGAGCCAAAAAACATTGTTTAGGGCCCCAAAATGACCCTGGAAGTACAACAAGAAGTGTTGACATGAAAACATACAAAATAAGTCAGTTGGATTAAGTGGGATGCCACCAGTATCCACCTAGAAGATGTGTAGGGCTTCAGACAACCCTAGAAGTGTAGAACCCACAATTACAAAGAATTACAAAAGAACGTGTTGAACTAAAAATTGTCAAGAGGAGCCAGTTGGAATAGGTGGGTGGCCACTGGCCACCAATATCCACATGGATAAGCCCTCCCCCCTTAGGAAGCAATGGTCTCCATTGCATTGAGTTCCCCTATCAGGTGAGGAAACGTCTATTGAATTTGGCCCCAGGTGACCCACTTTCCTTGGTGTAGGAGTTTTCTTGCCTTGACAACCCGATAAAGTTGGATCATTTGTTGGTGAGTTCCCTTGACCTATGTGTCCACTATTCGATCAGTGGATGCTTGTTCCATGCAGTCAGGGTTGATCTTTTTTTGTGTTAGTTGTTCTGTGATCTCTAAGGTGTCCAATAAGGGCGGAAAATATGGCCGAAGGAGGTCCACATTGAACACTAGGTGTAAGCCAAGGAAGGATGGAGTGTTGAGATCAAAAACATTTCTACCCACAACCTTGGTGATAGTGTAAGAACCATAATGAAGTGGGCAGAGCTTCTGATGGGATCCTGTAAGACGCTCATTCTGCAAATGTAACCAGACTTTGTCGCCAACCTGAAACTGGTGCGGTACCCTGTGTTGATCATGGCATTGTTTGTACTTAGCATTGGCTTTATGAAAAATCTCATGCACCTGTTGGCGGATGTGTTGAATCTGCTCAATGAATCTGTTGGCTTTGTCGGTCTTAGACTGAACATGGGAAGACTCTGTCTATGTGGTGGCAAGAGGTAGTGCAACATCAATGGAACCCAAGGGTTGGAATCCCAACCCTACATGAAATGGGCTATGGCCAATGGAGCTATGGAGAGCCCTATTGTAACTATGTTGAACATAGGGGAGACTCTCATCCCATGTACACGGATGCTTAGAGTTGTACATGCGCAAGATGTACACAATCATCTGATTGATGACCTTTGTTTGGATGTCTATTTAGGGGTGGAAAGCCATGGATTTAGTGAGCCTGGTGTCCAACTGTGACCAGAGACTCGACCAAAATGTGTCGAAGAACCTGATGTCCTGGTCATAGATGATGGTCTATAGTATCCCAAAATGGACCCACACTCGTTCGTGGAAGAGATTCGCAATATCTGCCACTTTGATATTCTTCTTGCAGGCTGTGAGGATGTCCATCTTCGAAAATCGATCAATGACCACAAATACACAATCATTTCCTTGCTTGATGGATGAAAGGCCAGACATATAATCCATTGAGATGGATTCCCAAGGCTTCTCGGGAGTAGGAAGAGGGGTGTATAAGCCTTGCTTCTTGATGGTTGTTTTGGCAATGGCATAAGAAGTGCAAGATCTGATATACTTGTTGACATCCTATCGAAGTTTTGGCCAATAAAAATGTTTATGTAGAATGACCACAGTTTTCTCCACACCAAAATGTCCTGCCATCCGACTAGTGGGCTTCCCAAATCATCTTTCCACGCTCTCTTGAAGGCACACAAAGATGGCCCAGATGGCATAACAGTCGATCTTGAATGTGAAAATCGATGATAGTCGCGCATGTACCCAAGATATGATAGGTGGTGGCGAAGTCTGGATCTTGCTAATAAAGTTAGGACCACTCAGATGTCTCATGTTCACAAGAATGCAGCACAATGGTGACTGCAACCACAGGAGGTCGACTAAGGCAGTCAGTGACATGATTTGAGCTCCATGTCTTATACTTGATGTTGAGATGGAACTGATGTAGGTAGGTGGACCACTTCTGATGGCGGTCGTTCTGCAATTTCCCATGTGTTTGTATGAACTACAGAGGTTTGTGATCAGTGTGGATGATTGTCTCCTTTCCCAAAATGTAATGTTTCCATTGACAACAAACTTGTACAATGGAATACATTTTCCTTGTCATAGGTGGGGTATTTCTGGACAATATCTGAGAGTGTCTCACTATGGTATGCCACTAGATGATCGTGTTGAGTGAGAACTGCGCCTACAACATAGTCAGATGCATTAGTTTCAATCTCGAACGGTTGTTGCAGATCAGGCAAGGAGAGTACTGGAGCTGAGCACAAGCGATGCTTTAGATCATCGAATTTTCATTGTTGTTTATTCCCCCACACGAATTTTTCCTTGCCACCGCCCTTGGTCACTAGGTTGAGGGCCCATGCAATATGGGAGAATCCTAACACGAACCGTTGGTAGAAGTTGGCTAGTCCCAAGAAGCTCTGAAGCTCGGTTAGTGTGGTCAGGGCTGGCCAATCACGGATGACTTGGATATTAGCTGGATCAACATGTACCCCATGCTCATCAACAATGTAGCCCAATATTGGACCCCGTTCATGCTAAAGGACCATTTTTCCAAGTTGGCATATAGCTTGTGTTGTCGCAGAGTGCTCAAAACCTGTTGAATATGCCGCATGTGATCCTCCCAAGTTATTTTGAAGATGAGGATGTCATCCAAATATACCACCACAAAAGAGTTGGTGAAGGGTCTCAATACATCATCCATCAACCTCATGAAAGTGGTTGGTGCATTTGTTAAGCCAAAGGGCATGACCAACCATTCAAAGAGACCTTCTTTAGATTTGAAAGTTGTCTTCCAGACATCAATTGGTTCGATGGGAACCTGGTGGTAGCCATCTTTTAGGTTCCAGAATAACTTTTCCCCCTTGAGTTGGCAAAGAAGGTCATCAATCTTGGGAATTGGGTATTGGTTCCTAACGGTGATTTTGTTTAATACTCTATAATCAATGCAGAGTCACCAAGTCCCGTCCTTTTTCCGCACTAGTACAATCGGGCTTCAGCAAGGGGAGGTGTAGAGTCTGATGTGCCCCTTTTGAAGAATCTCTTGGATGTAACGCTTGATTTTGTCATTTTCCATTAGCGAGCGGTGATAATCTGGTCCATTGGGCAAAGGTGCACTGGGGGTCAGATCGATTGGATGCTTGACTTCTCAGTGCGTCGGTAACCCGGTGGGTGAGGAGAAGATGTCTTTGTACTCTTCCACGATCTCGCCCACTTGCTTCTACTGCAAAGAGAGGATCTATGTAGAGGCCATGGATGTGGCGGCGACCTTCTGCTTACTGTGAGCACGGATCACAAAGAAGACGAACTTCCCGATCTGTGAAGTGACCTTACTGCATTGCTTAGCAGAGATTAAAGAACTAGCGGTAGGTTGTGCTACCTATGGTATCCTGAACAATTGTCTACCCAAAGTAATAATAACACTGCGGGGTCTAAACTCATACACAGCATGATGCTTCCACAAATATGGTTGTCCTAAAATAACATCACAAACTTCAAGGGGAGTAATATCACACAATACCTCGTCTTTGAAAGTCTTGATGTCATAATGCAGACGACATTGTTGGTTGACACAAAGATCTCTTCCTTGGCAAAGCCAGCCGATGGTGTAGAGTTGTGGGTGTTGTGTCATCGGTAGGTCCAATAACTTGACAAACTCTATTGATATCAGGTTCTTCTGAATGTCGATATCGACAATGAAATGAAGCATAGCCCACTTTACCCACATCTGTGACTCGAAAGAGTGTTCCCCTTCCTCTGGTTCTTCTGGTTCGCTCGACTGGACTTTGGTGGTAGCAACAGTGGCACTAGATTCAACATCGATAATTTGCTTCACTCCTTATGGATTTGATTCGGAGTCAGAATCAGCCTCAGATTCGGATGCCTTCATCTCGGCCACAAGTGACTGCTTAGAGCGACATTCTTCAGTGTTGTGCTAAGGGATTTTATGGTATTCACACCATTTTCCCATGTCCTTCGTCTTTTCATTGCCCTTCTTGTGTTGCGTCTTGGACTGGTTGTCTTGAGAGTGACCATCTTTGCTCTGTTCCTTGTCGTGTGGGTTGGGGTCGCCTTTGCCCTACTTGAACTGTGAAGAGTTTGCATATCCAAACTCTCACCTCTTCCGCTTAGATTTCTACTTTGATAGCATATCTATAAGCCATACCCAATGAGGTGATGTCCAAAAACTCCATTTTTGTTTGAATGTATCTATGCAAACAACCACGGTATTTGAGCACCAGATGTCGCTTAGAGTCTTTGATACCCAATTTGGTGTGCAGGGTATGGAATGTTAAAATATTGTAACTGCAAAGATTATTCTATTTATTATTGATGTATTATTCATTAGATCAATCCCCTTTTGTAGATTGATCATGTTGGGCATTGTAAATGACCAAATCCACTTTTTCGGATTGGTCAAACCCTAATTGTAATAGCCAGAATAAGAAGTCGGCCCCCAGATTAATTTAAGGTGGTTCTAACCACCTAGAATGAGTTGTCGACCTTGTTAGTGAAAAGACACCTCAGTTCAGCGCCTGCCGAAATGTATAAATAAGAGAGGCCAGCGCCTCATTTGTTCACTCACTCACTTTATCATTAGAGCGCAAGTTTGGAGATGCAGTTGGAGAAGAAGGAAGAGAGAGAGAGAGAGGTGAATTACTTGGAGAGGACTTTTTGTAGTGTTTGGTTTATTCTCTTGGCGTTGTATTGGCTATCTATATTAAGGAAGTTTTTGGTGGGTTTTCTCCCCCATGAGGGTTTCCTAGGATAAATGATGTGTCTCTTGTGATTGTGTATTTCTCAGTGATCCTATCTATGCTATGGTTATCTAGTGAATTGAAAAGAAACCTAATAATAGCTTAAACCTTAACATGGTATCGAAGCTAAGATGAAAATAACATCTTTCACAAGAAGAAGAAAAACGTCATTGTTGTCGTACATGAAAATTGGGGCTTTTTATTAAAGAAGATTTTTAGCCTCAAAACCATCTAGAAAAGTGCGCCCTAAACCAAGGAATTCTTTGGCACCTTCAGTGCACCTTTTCAGTGGGTAGATCTCCCAGAAAGTGAAACCCTAGTTTTCACAAAGTACCAGAAGTACCAGAAAACCAGAGTACCAGAAGTACTAGAAAACTAGAAGCACCAGGCCATAAATCCTTTGATCAAGTTTGATGGGGTAAAATTTGGATTTTCAGAGATTTGACTGCACCAGCTTACTCGCCTTAGCTCAGCGTATCTATCCCCTGGATCATAATTTCAAAATTTGAAGTTTGAAAAATTAGGGTTTCCTCATAAAACCCTAAGTTGTAGTTGCAGTTACATTCTCAGAATTAGTTGCAGTATCAGTTGAAGTATCAACCGTAGTACCAATTGTAATCACCCTTGAAGTTTTTAAGAGTTGGTGATCATTACTTCTACTACCAGATGGTGCCACTACCTGCAAATGTCATCAGAGGTATGTACTCACACATGTTTAAATGGTTAAGCTTTAAAGGGTATTTGCAAGAGAAGGGATCTCTTGCCATAGATCCAGAAGGATGTCAAGATCCAACACATTCAGAGGAATAATGCAACTCAAGTTTGAATATTCTGATATGCATCTATTTGTTATGACATTATTTTGATCAGTGTTTCATGTTGAAGCTATGACAATCATACTAACCTTTGGTCAAAATTAAAGTCAAGGTATTAGATGGGTTAAAGTTGATATCATAGAGTTTACCCTTTAACCCAACCTTGTATCAAGATAGCATATTGTCTTAGTACAAGAAGACAGGTTGAAGAAAGCACTCGTCATCTTGAGTGAAGGAGACTTGGAAGAAAAACAAAACCCTCATTCTTGAGGACACGGCTCCAAGTTCCAGGTTTGATTAATTTGATAAGATTCAAAGTTGCACTTGACAAGTTGATGACTACCCCTTTATAAGTAAACACTATAGTTGAGATAACATCCCTTGAAAAGTATTATACTTGGTAGCATGAAAGCATATTGAGATAACTGCTTAATGTAATCATTTGTCTAATACAACTAACATATCCTCTAGGAGAAACCTCTTGTGTTAGTTCCAGGTTGCCATGAAAGAATGTTTGATCACAACACTATAAGATTGTTGACCTCATTTTGTATTGTATTTCTTACTTTTGATCTTTGCTTCAGAGAGGTCACAAGTGATAGCTCTAAAGGAGTCACGGTGATGATTATTCGTGCTAATTGTTTTATTTACTATTATCAAAAGAGTATTATTCTTACTTGCTTCTTTGTTGACCTTGTTTCAAGTCACAAGTGATAACCCTGAGGAAGCTATAGTGAAGGTTGCAGAAGGAAACATATTAGATGAGATATGAAGCAGACTATGTACATGACCATATACACTCACGTACCAAAGAAGATGATGAAGAAGATAACTTTTCAGATTCAGAGTAACTCATATGAAAATTGATTGTAAGGAGAATAAGGCTTCATAGATGACCGAACATTAGAAAAAGAACTCAAAATAGACTTGTAAAAATAAAAATGAAGCCACTTTGACAGGAAGCAGAATTCACTTGAAATCAGACTCATCTTTTCATATTTAGAATTGGTATTCAACACCAAGTATACCCTGTAAGAGATGATGAAGTCCTTGTAGACTCGGAAGAAATCAAGAGTAATCCCGATATCAGAAAAAATCAGATGAAGAGACATCTCCCGGGACTGGGAGGCAGATGACGTGAGAAGACTAGATCGTAGCTTCAGAAACTTCTAGGAGATATGAAATCTCCTGGGAAGATTCTCTTGTTTCAGTAACAAAGAAGAAAGCCAGTCAGAAAGACTAGGATATGGATTCTTCCGTTAAACTAGAAGAGAAGTCAATATTGACTTCCAATATTGATCTATATAGATCAAGCATGTTGCAGATGTACAAACCCTGATGTGTGTCCAGAGGATTCTCCCAGCAAAAGGGAGAAGACTATGACGAGACACTTACTCTAGTTATTGAAGAAATAGTTCCAGTATTTATGAAGACAACCATAAACAACCATGACTCATATATAGTATGAGATGCAGGGGGAGAAATATCCATATTTAAAATTGAGTGGTAGTTGGTACAATACATTAGTTGGGTCATGGAAACATGATGATGATAAAAGATAGCGTTACTTCCATGAAATAAGAAGAGCTATCTTCAGTATCAGTTATTGAGCCACTCTCAGTTTCAAATGAAGTTGTTGTCGTGATAGAATAAGAGGAGTTACTCACAGATTTCAGCAGCCACAGTGAGGATGAAGCAATCATTCTTAGCCTTAGAGCAGGTGCAGGTGCAGAGTCCCAGTTCCAGAAGGAACAATTGCAGAAAGAGGAGAGGACATACTCTCAATCAATGAGACAAATAGTGCTTTGTAGAGAGCACATAGAGCTAGCACATGATTGTGCATATTGAGTTGCATCTAAGCAAGTGTACCAGATTGGTACAATGCAATGAGAAACTTTGATTTGAAGATTGAAGATAGAAAGACTCATGTCTGCCAGTTGAAGGAAGCTCTGTAGAGCTTGGTATGAAAGAATTGATAGTTTCCTGACAAGCTTGGGCTTTACTAAGCGTAAAGTTGATTCTAACCTTCATCTCAAGGTTATGAATGATGATCCAGTGATGTTACTACTATATGTAGATGATGTATTCTTAAAAAGATGAAGAAAAGATCATCTCAGATTGTAGAAGAAGCTCGCTACAGAGTTTGATGGAAGACCTAAATGCATTATCTCTTAGGTCTTGAAGTTTGGGATAGCAAAGAGAAGATCTTCCTTAACCAAGGGAAGTATGTAGTTAAAATGAAGAGGTTTGACATGTTGAAATGTAAATCCATGAACACACCCATGGAAACAAAGTTGAAGCTCTTGGTAGATACCTCGTCAAAATTGGTTGATGCTACTCTTTACAAACATATTATTGGTTCAGTGATATATCTGACGAATACCATACTAGATATATGTTTTGCAATGAGTCTGTATCTAGTAGAACCCAGACGTGTTCACATTGTTGTTGCAAAACATATGATGAGATACCTTAAGGGTACGTTGGATTTTGGTCTCTATTATACTAGAGATCATTACTTCAGACTGAGTGGTTACACCGATTTAGATTGAGATGGAAGTGTTTCTGATAGAAAGAGCACTTCAGGATGTTGTTTCAGTCTGAGGTCAGTCGTGATCTCATGACAGAGTAGGAATCAATTCAGCATTGCTCTGAGCACGGCAGAAGCAGAATACATTGTTGCATGTCCCGCCAGTTGTGAATCCTTATGGCTTCAGATGTTGTTAATCGATCTATTTGATCTAGAGATGGAATCCACCATGATCCTATGTGATAACCAGAGTTGTATGGAGATGATGTGTTCTATGATGAGTCAAAGCACATAGAGATCTGATATCACTTCATTCCTGATATGTTGCAAAGGATCCATAAAGCTCCAGTATGTTAGAATGGATGAACAGGTTGTTGATGTCTTGACCAAGCCTCTATCTCGTGTAAAGTTTGAGCACTTTTGAGATAAGCTTGGTATACTCCGAAAGGACCTCTCTCGAAAGGGGGAGTAGTGATGATGTGCTAACTTAATTGTTGTGTTGATGTGCCTGCTTAATTGTTGTGATGATGTGCCAGCCTAGTGCTATGATGCCAGCGTAATTGTTGTGTTAATGGGCCAGCTTAATTGTTGTGATGATGTGCCAGCCTAGTGTTTTGATGCCAACTTAATTGTTGTGATGATGTGTCAGCCTTGTGTTGATGATGTGTCAGCCTTGTGTTGATGATGTGCCAGCCTCGTGCTATGATGATGAACCAGCCTCGTGATGTGATGATGAACCAACCTCGTGATGTGATGATGTGTCAGCCTTGTGCTATGATGAGATGTCAGCCTTGTGTTGATGATGTGCCAACCTTGTTGAAATAATGTAACTGCGAAGAGCATTCTTATTATTTTGTTATTGGATTAAATACCCATTGTGGATTAATCATGTCATTATTATTATTTTTATTGTTAAGTTAATCCCCATTGAGGATTAACTAAGTCGGTAATTGTATAAGGACCAAATCCCCTTTTGCGGATTGGTC
>JZKD02S0944453.1:270491-311456 GCA_000966675.3 Picea glauca | reverse complement strand
ATAAATGTTGTGTCTATTGTGGATGTGTATTTCTCAGTGATCTTGTTCATATTATGCTCTTATCTTATGAAATGCAAAGAACTATAATATCAGCATAAAACATTAACACTATCATATTATTGTTAAAGTCATATTGTATTTGTTTGTTGAAGCCATAACTTGATATTATTATGGGATGTTAATCATGCAAATGTTGATATAGTCTATGTGTAATTTTTTGATTTTAAATGAAATAATCAACCACCAATTCTAAGTGTTGCACCCATTGAAACATATATCAGTTTGTATAATCGCCTATGCACTATTAGAAGGTTTATCTATTATAAACGTGGCAAGTTTTCATCTATAATTGTTGCATGCAAACTGTTCGAAGAAACATCTCAGTAATAAACCTCCTTAAAACTCAGAAAATTTCACCTCAAAAACCTAAGGGTACCAAGTGGCTATCTACAATGGTATCAGAGCATGGTCCTCAGTAGTTGTGGGCTTTGAGGGGCATTTATAATCAGATTTATGAGACCAGAAGACAAGCTGTAAAATACCTTGCTAAAATTTTCTGATATTTTCTTCTTTTGTTTGTTTCTTTTTTTGTTCAGGTATTACAACAAACAGTTTGTAACAAACACTCTATTCACACATTGAACACAAACTCTGCTACAAGAATGTAAAGGACACCAAAAATAATTCAACTGCTACCTTCCATTTCAACTCTATTTTTCTCTTTAACATGTAACAATGCACAGAATACAAATATCCTCAAAAACAATGCTCTGGAATTTGTTTAATGTCAACACTCATTATTATTTAAATGGGCTCCAAAGGGTAACATAAATAGACACGAATTCTTGCTCTGTTCATAAAATATGATGGCTTCTTATAATGGAGAAATATGGAAAACAAGCACATGAGCAGTATGTTGGTCTGTAATACAAGTTTATGCCTTTGTTGATGGGTATTTAAACAACAACTAGTTGATCCTGGGCAACAACCGAATTCACATTGTTGCTAGCGCCTCCCACACCCATACAACAATGTCCAAGCACCAAGAGGCTCAACCTAAGAAGAAACACAACCCCACCATGAAAGAGTTAGCTCCCAGATCTAATATAAAGAGTCCAGCAAGTAGAATACGCCCAACAAGGTAATAAATCACTGGCCAATAATTGAAATCAATCCCAATGGCTTCGATATTCGCCCAACAAGTGTTCACGACCTCTTTAAGGCACCAACTCGACCCACAAGAAGAATGACGCCGCCTCTCATCACCATTTGTGCCTAGCTACAAGGAACACACCCAAGTTGAACAGATTCGACCCTCTATTAATCCACAACTCGTCCCTCAAAGGAACTCGACCTCCCACCCACAAGGAATGTGAGCTCCAAACGCCAAAATGCAGTCTAGAGATTGCTCGACCTCTCCCAAACTCAAATCGAATTCTTCAAGCAAAAATCCCAGCTGCCACAAGTAAATTTCATCTCCCAAAAATGATAACTTCGCTATCCAAGAAGAATTACTTTGTCTCATTGAAGTGCAATGAAGAAATCTATGTGATCTGTTCCTCGGATGGACTAACTAGGGTGGATGGTCTCACCACCAAAGCCAATCTCTGAAAATCCTCCTAGGGTTTTCGTCCCAAGAGTTCCAAAACCCCAATGAGCTCTCTCAATGAGAAAATTAGGAAAATACTAATGCTAGAATGAAAGAGGGCGCCCTCCTTTTTCCCTTTTATTGTTCGTTGACTCTTTTGCAACCCTTTTACCCTTTTAATCAATTTAAGTGACGTTTTATATTCTTCCCAATTCACTTTAGGCGCTTTTCCCTTTTCCCCTCTTTTAATTATCTAATGTCATTTGTTAGGCACTTTTCCCCTCAGGACATTAAATAATTAATAAATTCCCTTCTTAAGGACTGTAGCCTACGGGAATCACCTAGGCTACTGCGTCCAAGTCCCATGATCACTTGGAAGGGGACATGACAGTCCTCCCCCCCAAGATTGTTTGTCCCTAAGCAATAGCAGATTCGAGTGCTGCAAAATTTGTTCACTCTCCCAAGTGGCATCTTCTGCAGGCAACTCTCGCCATCTAACCAGATATTCCCTGATTACCCTGTTCCGGAGCTTCTTTTCCCGAACCTCCAATACTTCATCAAGAACTAGTACTAGCTGCCCCTCCTCATCCAATGCAGGCAGTTCTGTTGAAGTTGTGATGTGTTGTCCCAATGCCTTTCTGAGACATGAGACGTGAAACACGTTGTGAAACTTACTCCCTTCTGGCAACTCCAGCTCATAAGCTACTTCACCAACTCTCTTGGTCACCCTATAAGGTCCATAAAATCATGGCTTAAGTTTCTCGGCACCACTCTTCTTTAGAGAAGACTATGTATATGGCTGCAGTCTGAGAAACACCAAGTCCCCTACCTCGAAGGTGCGCTCGACCCTGTGTCTATGTGCATATATATTCTGTTGGTTCTGGGCCATCTACAGGTTATCCTTAAGAGCCTTAATAATGTCTTGGCTCTCCTGAATCCAATCTTTGGCCTTGGGAGCCCTGTTTTCCCCAAACGCCAAGTCTACAAAGGACGGGACATCATATCCATATAATGCCATAAATGGTGACATCCCCACGGACATATGATAAGTGGTGTTATAACAATGGTCACCCAAATGTAACCACTCAACCCATGTCTTCTGCTGCCCGACCACGTATTTACGCAAATATCCCTCTAACCATTTGTTCACTATCTGTGTTTGTCCATCTGTCTATGGGTGGTAACTCGTACTGGGGGTCAACTCTGTGTCTGCGAGCCTGAACCGTTCCTTCCAAAAAACACTCATAAATCGATTGTCCCTGTCACTAATAATATTTTTTGGCAACCCATGGAGCCTAAATATCTCCCTGAAGAATAAATCTACTACATGTATTGCCTTGTACTCTGAGGATATGGCAAAGAAATGAGCGAACTCGGTCAACCTATCGACCACCACATAAATGAAATCTCGGCCCTGTGTCTTTGGCAGCCCTGTGATGAAGTCCATGGATATGCTCTCCCATTTCTGCTCTGGAATGGGCAGCGGTTGAAGTAATCCTGCAGGGTGGGTCTGCTCCACTTTATTATGTTGACAAGTCACACACTCTCGCACATGTATCAATACATCATCTTTGAGGCCCTTCCACAAGAAACTCTCTTTGATCTTCATGTATGTCTTGAAATACCTTGGATGCCCAGTTAAAGGGGTTTCATGCATGGCTTCCATAATTTTCTTCTTTAATTTGGATTCTGGGACCAAGTATATGCGATCCTTGTAGTAGATGATATCATCTACCACCTTGTACCTAGCATCCTGTACGTTGTTATCCATCACCTCACAAGCAAATTTTCTCTTGGAATACTCCACAAGGAGCTTGGATTTCCAATCCACATATATTTATGATAACGAGCACAACTCTAGTCTTCTAGATAGAGAATCAACAACTGCATTGTTCTTTCCTTTGACGTACTCAATATCGAAGTCATAGGCTTGTACTTTACTGACCCATTTATGTTGCCTTTCATTTAGATCCTTTTGCCCCATGAAGTGCCTCAAACTGTTGTGATCTGTCTTGACCACAAACCTCCCACCTACTAGGTGTTAGCGATAAAAAAATGACTTGAAAATTATTTCCAAATCACATGATAATAGGAGCTTTAGGTAGAAGATTTATTTTTAGGTTTGAAAGTCATGAAGTCTTTGAGAAAGGCTTATAATCATATCAATTCAATAAAATGAAGATTTCACCTCATGAAATAGACCAAAAGAAAATTTTAGCTTTCGACAACTAAATGGTAATTTTATAGTGTTGTGAATTGTCGAAAGTCAGGGCTTTAAGCAGCTAAATTAGATTTTCAAGGGCAAATGAGTTGTTGAAAGTGCAGAAGAGTCTGTTTTTACTGTGTTGAGTCATCATTTTCAAATTATGATTCTGAGCGACTAGAGAATCATTTTGAGAAACGGGCAGAGGATTTTGTTACTAACACCTCAAAGAACAATAACCTCTCTCAATTTTCCTACAGGTGTCATATATTTGGAGAATCAAATTCATCTCTAAGCCCTAATTTTCGGATCTCGGAATTTCCCTGTTTGACATATGTTTTTGAAATGAAGATCCCGAGAAAATGAAAATGAATCTCCAAGAACCAAGAGAGGTTTTTTCTTACAACAAACCAATCTTCAAAAACCTCTCTCCGTTTTCAAAAATATGTTTTTATTTGAGAGATATAGGTGAATATTTGAGAGGAATATTTCCAGGTTTTTCGACAGCATAATCGGCATAATAACACACAGTTAGCTGCCGAAAATCGGGGCTTTCGACAACTAACTTGCAATTTCCAGGACAAAGGAGCTGCCAAAAGAGCAGACATAGGTAGAATGATATTTTTTTTTCAGATCGAATATTTTCGTTGCCAAATCATTTGAGGAAGGTTCCAAATGAATGATAAGATTAAAATGGATAAAGATTGCCCTCTTCTTCAAAGTTTTGAGGCTTATACAAAGGATAATAGGTTCAAAGGTTATCAAATTTTGGTTAAATATTTGCCCAGTTGTCAAGGAAAGATTCTGAGTTACCTTATCATCTCCTTGAAGACTATTGAAGATGCTAAAGAACAGATTATGATAAGGGTTTCACTGCTTAAGATAGAATTTGATCTTACTTTCTTGTAAATTGTTTTGATTAATACTATTCTTAGTATTTCAGATCCTCTTTGATAGGATCTTAGATTATGATGTAAAATCTATAAAGCCTATGCTTTCAAAGTAATGGGGGTTCGAGTCTGGAGAGACTGATACTACACTACTTCTATAATAGACTTTCTTTATGATATAATACAGATCACAAGTTTCTCTCATTTATTGATGTCAGATTTCCATTTCTTTCTTTTCCTGTACTTTCATGGTTGTTATTGATCTATGTTTGTCTAATTGTTGGTGAGTGTCATCTCATCCTATCAATTCATAAACATTGATTAATTAGTAATCAATGTTATCTTTATTCGGCCCATCATACATATGATTTGGTTGATAAGCATAGCCTTCTTCACCCACCAGTAAGCTATCCATATGATTCTTGATTCTTGAGAGCATTGTCTCATCTGGTTGTACACATTTCACTGTCTTGACACCAATCCAATAGGTCAGTATTTCTCATTTGATCCAAACACAAAACACCAAATCATTTACACTTTAAGTTACCAAGCATCTTTGACTTACAACCTCAAAGAGTTTCTTGGAGAGATAACAAATTGGCGTCGTTGTTTGGGAGAGGAGATTGAAGCTAAACTTCTTTGGGAGACGACATAGATCCAATTTTGATGATAGACAAAGCTTGGACATTTTCTTGGTTGTAATTATCTATCTGGCGACTCCATGAAGAATGGATTCAATGGTGACTCCATTGTTCAGAAATTTGTTGGTGACTTCACTGGTATGAAATGAACAAGAGGTGTGCATTTTGCAATTTCTCAATCATTTCTGGTTACCCTCATCCAGTACCTAGTAGAGATGAATGGGAATGTAGTATTCCCATATTTCGAGGAGAAGAATGGGAAGTTCCAGCTGAATACTTGTTGGATTTTCATGATTTTATTCATCGGCTTGGAATTGTACATGAGGACGTTCAAATTAAGCTTTTCAAGTATTCATTAGAGGGGATTGCCCTTGATTGGTGCATATCTCTTCCAGCTTCAAGCATTCACTCATTGTCAAGTTTTCATTATGCTTTCCATTTCTTTTGTAAAGATGAATTTCCAGCTGAAAGTCTCTTTGAAGGTTGTTGTGATGAATTCGAGAAGCAATTTCAGCAGGAAGTAGTCTTTTCTTATGTTTGTCAAGGTGAAAATTAAATTCTTAAGGAAGATCTTCATGATACAAATAAGAAGTGCATAGTTGTAGATGCATCGTACCTTATATCTGTTGCACCTGCTGCCTTTGATTTGCACGAAGGAACAGTTAGAGAAGAAGATCTTTCTGAACTTTTTCAAGAGGTTGCCTACAATATGTTTTCACCTGTGATTGAAGAGAAGGATTTGAGCATTTCTTGTCTTTCTTTGCACGATACAGAGGTTTTCTATTCACCTATTTTTGATAAGTATGCAGATGGAGAAGAGCAGATTTCTACATCAAATAATGTTGACTTGAGCAGCAATCAACCAATATATGACATTTATGAATATGATTTCAACGAGCCTTTTTCTTTGTCAACTAAGGAACAACTTCATGTTGTAATCAACCATTCCATGTTTGTAGAAGACATTGAAAATAATGAGTTTAATCTGGCTGAAGATTTCAGGTCTTCTCTTCTATTTATAACGCCTCATGAACAGAAAATTGAATTCACCTACGAAGACGATATCGAAAAAGACGGGATTAGTAGTCAAATCAGCTCACAACTACTTTCAGATTTGTAAGAACTAGTTTATGGCAGCTATATATCATAGCTTGAAGAAAGGCTTGAGCAACAAGCAGAGTTAACTTCTTTCTATGATCCAGTAGCCGTTTATATGGAGTTATGTTTTTCAGAAGTCTTCAGTTGTGCAATCTTTGGAACCAAGGAAAATGATGATTGTAAGTATGCTCTGCAAGTTGAATTATGTTCCACAACATGAAGTGTTCTCTGAAATTTATATGCATGCAAAGAATTCTTGTAATTAGTCTGATTTTATCATGGCTTCATTGGAAGCATGATTGCACGTGATGAGATAGTTTTTATGGTTAGGAGTAGGAGTAGATAAGAAAATAAGCTCTTCATCTGAGCAAGTAGATTCTTCTAGTTATTGGTTGTTGAATAAGCAGGCGGGCTACATGTTGGCTATAGGTTACAGGGGATCAGTCTAAAGGCTAGATGACTCCATGCCCAATGAAATACTGACTCCATGCTCAATGGAACACTAGACATTAAGTTCAGTTTTTATTTTCCAGGAAAGGCATTAGATCTGTGGTTTTTGGAAACCTCACAGGGAAGTATCCATCCTAGTCGAAGCCAAATGTTAGCGATAAAAAATGACTTGAAAATTATTTCCAAATCACATGATAATAGGAGCTTTAGGTAGAAGATTTATTTTTAGGTTTGAAAGTCATGAAGTCTTTGAGAAAGGCTTATAATCATATCAATTCAATAAAATGAGGATTTCACCTCATGAAATAGACCAAAAGTAAATTTTAGCTTTCGGCAACTAAATGGTAATTTTACAGTGTTGTGAGCTGTCGAAACTCAGGGCTTTCGGCAGCTAAATCAGATTTTCAAGGGCAAATGAGTTGTCGAAAGTGCAGAAGAGTTTGTTTTTACTGTGTTGAGTCATCATTTTCAAATGATGATTTTGAGTGACTGGAGAATCATTTTGAGAAACGGGCGAAGGCTTTTGTTAATAACACCTCAAAGAACAACCACCTCTCTCAATTTTCCTACAGGTGTCATAGATTGGGAAAATCGAATTCATCTCTACGCCCTAATTTTTGGATCTCAGAATTTCCCTATTTGATAGATGTTTTTGAAATGGAGATCCCGGGAAAATGAAAACGAATCTCCAAGAACTGAGAGAGGTTTTTTCTCACAACAAACCAATCTTCAAAAACCTCTCTCAGTTTTCAAAACTATGTTTTTATTTGAGCGATATAGGTGAATCTTTGAGAGGAATATTTCCATGTTTTTTGGCAGCATAATCAGCATAATAACACACAGTTAGCTACCGAAAATCAGGGATTTCGACAGCTAACTTGAATTTTTTAGGACAAAGGAGCTGTCGAAAATGCAGACTCAGGCATAATGATAGTCTTTTTGCTCAGGTCATATATTTCCACTGCCAAATCATTTGAGGAAGGTTACAAATGAATGATAAGATTAAAATGGATAAAGATTACCCTCTTCTTCAAAGTTTTGAGACTTATACAAAGGATAATAGGGTCAAAGGTTATCAAATTTTGGTTAAAGAATTGTCCAGTTGTCAAGGAGGGATTCTGAGTTACCTTATCATCTCCTTGAAGACTGTTGAAGATGTTGAAGACCGGATTATGATAAGGGTTTAACTCCTTAAGATAGAATTTGATCCTACTTTCTTGTAAACTGTTTTGATTAATACTATTCTTACTATTTTAGATCCTCTTTGATAGGATCTTAGATTATGATGTAAAGGCTATAAAGCCTATGCTTTCAAAGTAATGGGGGTTCAAGTCTGGAGAGACTGATACTACACTACTTCTATAATAGAATTTCTTTATGATATAATACAGATCACAAGTTTCATGTCAGATTTCCATTTCTTTCTTTTCCTGTACTTTCATGGTTGTTATTGATCTATGTTTGTCTAATTGTTGGTGACTGTCATCTCATCCTGTCAATTCATAAACATTGATTGATTAATAATCACTGCTATTTTTAGTCATCCCATCATACATATGATTTGGTTGATAAGCATAGCGTTCTTCACCCACCAGTAAGCTATCCATCTGATTATTGATTCTTGAGAGCATTGTCTCATCTAGTTGTACATATTCGACTATCTTGACACCAATCCAGTAGGTCGGTATTTCCCATTTGATCCAAACAAAAAACACCAAATCATTTACACTTTAAGTTACCAAGCATATTTGACTTACAACCTCAAAGAGTTTCTTGGAGAGATAACACTAGGTACTGTCTGAATTTTTCCAATGCATGCATTATGGCGAGCATTTCCTTGTCATAAATGGAATAAAGCCTCTCTAGGGAGGATAGCTTCCTTCTCTCGTATGCAATAGGATGCTTCTGCTGCATCAAACCTGCTCTTTTTCCCACACCAGATGCATCACACTCTAACACAAAGGGTTGAGTAAAATCAGGAAGTGCCAAAACGGGGCAAGAACTCATCACTTCCTTCATCTCATTAAAGGTCTTTTGGGCCTCTTCTGTCCAACAAAAAGACCCTTTCTTCATAAGATCTGTAAGAGGGGCGGTCAACTGAGAGAATCCTGACACAAAGTGCCTGTAGTAACTACAGATTCCAAGCAACCCTCGCAAATGTGTGATATCCTTTGGTGGTGGCCAATCTAGAATAGCTTGTATCTTCTCCCTGTGAACCTGCACTTCATGTGCACTGACTATATGCCCCAAGTAGAGAACCTTTGTCATACTGAATTCACACTTAGATTCCTTTGCATATAAGGATTGCTCATCCATGATGCTCAGAATCTCCTCCAAGTGCGCCAAATGCTACTCCCAAGTCTTACTGTAGATCAAGAGATCATCAAAAAATACCAATAGGAACTTCCGCAACTACTTCCTAAATATGTGATTCATGCATGACTGAAAAGTGGCGGACGTGTTGGTCAATCCAAAAGGCATGACCAAGAACTAATAGTGTCCATAATGGCACCTGAAGGTGGTTTTATGAATGTCCTCCTCACAGACTCTGATCTGATGATATCCAGATCGAAGATCAATCTTCGAGAAATACACTGCTCTGTGCAGCTCGTCTAACAGCTCATTGATCCTAGGTATAGGGTTCCTATTTTTTATTGTTTTCTTATTCAAGGCCCGATAATCAATACACATCTACATTGTCCCATCCTTCTTCTTAACCAAGACCACTGAAGAAGTGAAAGGACTGGAACTCGGTCTTATCTGTCCCATGTCAACCAACTCCTTGATTATTATTTTTAATTCATCTTTGAACTTCTTAGGATGCCTCTACGAGGTGGTGATCACTGGTTTGGCCCCCTCTTCAAGTTTGATGGTGTGCACAAAACCTCTGTCGGGAGGTCTCCCTAGAGGTATTTTCCCAAATACATTGTCATGTATTCTTAATAAATCCTGGATGTCTGCACGATAGTGCCTTCATTATCTGTTTGGGATGTAATAAAGCACTGAGTTACATATACTACATCTCCATGTCCGAATATGGCTTCCATTATTTTGTTTGACACTATTGTAGGGGCACTGTTCGCCATGCCTCGCATTACAACTTGTTTCCCTCCCAGTGTGAAGAACTTCATGGTCATTTGTTTGTAGTTTGTGGTAATGTCCACCAATGTCTGAATCCACTGAATTCCCAACACTGCATTTGAATCTGCCACATCCACCACATAAAAGTCTTATGTCAAGGTGTAGTTACCAATTGTCAAGGCCAATCGAGAAATTTTCTTTGTGCAAGACACATTAAATCCGTTGGCCACCGCTACTTTGAACCCCTCAAAGTCCTCCGTAGCTACTCGTCTCCTAGCCACCCATGCTGCATCAATAAAGTTGTGGGTTTCCCCACCATCAATAAAGGTTGTGACTCCCTATCCTCTTATGACTCATTTAACTCTAAAGGTGTGGAATCTGGAGGTACCAGATAATGAGGCTATGATAACCTCCTTGGCCTCCTCGTTATGCTTCTCCTCTGTCTCTTCCTTTTGTTCTTTTCCCTCCTCCTCCTCCTCCTCCTCCTCCTCCTCCTCATAGGAATCTGAATGTACCTCAATATAATGGGCTTGACCCTTCCCCTGGCACCTGTGTCCTAGTACCCATGGATCTTGGCAGTGGAAACAAAGATTCTTTCTCCTTAGCTCATTTCTTGTTGCCTCGTCCAACCTTTCCTTACCCATACCTTCCTTCCCAGTAGGCTTTTTATCCTTGCCTTTTTTTGGAATAAAGGGTTTGGAATTTATTTTTTGTTTTAGGGACTGCGCCCTCCATGTCCCTTGTCCTGAAAATAGCATCCTGCAAGGTCTCAAGGTTGAAAACCTTTACCCAACCACGAAGTGGTTCTAACAAACCCTCGATGAACAACATGACAAGCCTCTACTCCGATATATCTGACACTGTCACTGTTAGCTTCTGAAACTCTGTGATGTAAGCATCTGGGGACCCCTCTTGTTTGAGTTGTGTTAACTCTCTGAAGTGTAGCTCTAGATCCTTTTTATCAAACCTCTTCATTAATTTCTGAGTGAAGTCCAAATAGGAAGTGATAGTTACATGTCCTAGCGTGACCAACCCATGGTACCACCACTCGTGGGCTTCTCCATCAAGGTGCAGAGTAGCGAATTTGATCGCTTCAACCTCGGTCATAGGGTTGAGCTAGAAGTATGTATCTAGTTTTTGTACCCATGCCTCGGCTGTGCTCCTATTAGACCCATCGAAGGAAGGAATAGATAGCTTCCCCAGCTTCCATGCAGGATCCTTGTTATGTTGCACCCTGTTATGATTCCTTGGTCTATTCATGTATTTGATTGTGCAGAAGTCCTGAAGTGACATGGTTGCCTGAAACTCATCACCTAGGGCTTGATATTCTCTTAGATAGTCCTGAAAAGTTTCACCTCGAGCTTACTGCCCTTGATTTTCCGTTGGTTGGTTTCCCAAAAAATTGGGTAAAAGAGGTCTAGGGATTGTTCTGCTAGTGGTCATAGCACCAATCTGCATAGGGATCCCGGTATTGTTAAGTATGGGAATCTCATTATTCCTGTCGGCTCCATTATTCACATTGGACCCCCCTACTCCGTCGTTACTCCCATTATTCTGATTAGTTTGATTGGCGAGTAATTGAGTTATAAGTTGAGTAAGTTGTTGTTGTCCATATGCTAAGCTCTCCAAGATCTGCATTCCCCTTTCTTCATTGTCATCACCCATGTTTTCCACTTGTCCAACCTCTGGTTGATTTTACCTTAATTCTTCTTCCACTTCAAAAATGTTTGTTGCCCCTCATTGCCTTCTACTTTTGTATGTGACATCGAGAAATCTAGTGTCTTCGCCTCTCATGAACAACAAAACCCCTCTTTAGGCTGGCAGGAAAGAGGGCTCTGATACCACTGTAAAATACCTTGCTAAAATTTTCTGATATTTTCTTTTTTTTTGTTTCGTTCTTGGTTGAAGTATTACATAAAACAATTTGTAACAAACACTCTATTCACACATTGAACACAAACTCTGCCGCAAGAATGTAAAGGACACCAAAAACAATTCAACTGCTACCATCCATTTCAACTCTATTTTTCTCTTTAACATGTAACAATGCACATAACACAAATATCCTCATAAACAATGATCTGGAATTTGTTTAATGTCAACACTCATTGTTATTTCAATGGGATCCAAAGGGTAACATAAATAGACACAAATTCTTGCTTTGTTCATAAAATATGATGGCTTCTTATAATGGAGAAATATGGACAACAAACACCTAAGCAGTATGCTAGTCTGTAATACAAGTTTATGCCTTTGTTGATGGGTATTTAAACAACAGCTAGTTGATCCTGGACAACAACCAAATTCACACTGTTGCTAGTGCCTCCCACACCCATACAACAACGTCCAAGCACCAAGAGGCTCAACCTGAGAAGAACCATGACCCCACCATGAAAGAGTTGGCTCCCAGATCTGATATAAAGAGTCCAAAAAGTAGAATACACCCAGCTAGGTAATAAATCCTTGGCCAACAATTGAAATCAATCCCAGTGGCTCTGATATTCGCCCAGCAAGTGTTCACGACCTCCTTGAGGCACCAACTCGACCAACAAGAAGAATGACGCTGCCTCTCATCACCATTTGAGCCCATCTACAAGGAACACGCCTAAGTTGAAGAGATTCGACCCTCTATTCATCCACAACTAGTCCCTCAAAGGAACTCGACCTCCCACCCACAAGCAATGCGAGCTCCAAATGCCAAAATGCAGTCTAGAGGTTGCTCGACCTCTCCTAAACTCAAATCGACTTCTTCAAGCAAAAATCTCAGCCGCCACAAGTAAATCTCAGCTCCCAAGAATGAGAACTTCACTATCCAAGAAGAATTACTTTGTCTCACTGAAGCGCAATGAAGAAATATATGTGATCTCTTCCCCGAATGGACTAACTAGGGTGGATGGTCTCATCACCGAAGCCAATCTCTAAAAATCCTCCATGGGTTTTCGTCCGAAGAGTTCCAAAACCATAATGAACTCTCTTAATGAGAAAATTAGGAAAATAAGAATGCTAGAATGAGAGAGGGCGCCCTCCTTTTTTCCTCTTATTGTTCGTTGACACTTTTGCAACCCTTTTACCCTTTTAAACAATTTAAGTGACGTTTCATATTCTTCCCAAGTCACTTTAGGTGCTTTTCCCTTTTCCCCTCTTTTAATTATCTAATGTCGTTTGCTAGGAACTTTTCCCCTCGAGACATTAAATAACTAATCAATTCCCTTCTTAAGGACTATAGCCTACGAGAATCACCTAGGCTGCTGTGTCCAAGTCTCATGATCACTCGGAAGGGGACATGACACGAGCATAACATTACCAACAGAAGATGTTGGGGAAGAACACCAGATCCCCCGTGTGGAAAGAAGAAGAAGTGGTTAGAAAAAAAGAAACACGAGAGGTAACACCATCTATCACACTTAATGGAAAAGAAACTATGGGGGAAGAAGATGATGTCGGCATCAACAATTTGTTTAATATTTTGAATGATATGGCCAAGGGTCAAAAGGTCATGATGGACCTTATGGGGAAGCTAGCTAAGAATTCCTTGGAGGGCCCAACGAAGAAGAATCAGAATGGTGATGGGGTCTCAAACAATGGAGAGGGTAGCCATTCACACACTACCATGTAGAGCCACCCCCACTTGTACACCAAATCCCCCAGACCCGCTATGCCTCAATTTTTTAGGAACGATGTTGCAGGTCCATTGATGCAAGTTGATCAGGATGAGCCCTAAAGGGCATTTTTAGAGGATTACATGAGGTCGGGAGATGATTTCCACTCAGCCACGTCTTTTGCAGAGTTTTGCAATATGGATAGCAGAAACCAACCGAGAGGGCCCATGAGGGCCATGGCACAAAATTTTGAGTTGCAGCACACCCTTGGGAAGGTCACCATTCCCAACTTTAACGGGAGCTCTAAATGATCTGTGAGATCATGGGTGTAGAAGCTTGACACTTACGTCTAGCTGTACCAGATGATAGAGACAGATGCCATTAAGTTGGCCACCTTGCACTTGGATGGTGAGGCCCATGAGTGTTGGTACCATGGGTTAATCACCTTGTGACATGCCAGGGTCGCTTCCTACCTAGACTTCACACAAAGAATCATCGAGAGATTTGACAGGAAGTATCTAGAGCTTCACTTTAGAGAGATGGCTCAACTCAAGCAGACAGGTAGCCTAGAGGCTTATATATCTGAGTTTCAGAGTGTTGTTGTGATGGTGACAGACATTTCAGAGGCCCACTTGGTGATGTTTGTTGAGGGGCTTTCAGAGCCTCTATGAGGATGGGTCAAGGCTTACAAGCCTACCTATTTACAAAATGTAGTCAACAGAGCTCGTGACATGTAAGATGCAGTACCGAAAAGTCTGTTTCCACCCAAACCCACTTTTACCCCGAAGACTAAGAAGACCAGACCACCTGGTGCAGACCAACTGCCCTCGGGCTTGTGATCCATGCAGGATCTTCTTTAGGCCAAAGACAAAGGTTAATTAAACCCCTTGTCCAAGACCCCAACGATTTTGAGTCTTGCAGGTTGGACAAATCCGAGTACAATGCCACAACTCTCATAAATCGTCGAAACACGAAATTCAAATGGGCTAAGTTGTAAGCCCCTCTCTTTAGCCCCTTTTCCTATAGGACCACAACCAAGCCTTACGCGAGCACCTTTCGCAGCGCACGACTTCGCGAGTTGGAGCACTTCTCGTGCTCTCCCCTTGCAAATCCCCGAAACACAATCTGTCAATGAAGGTTGACTCTACCCAAAGCGATGAGCGCACGCCACCTGAGACTTCTACTTTACTCTACTTACGGGGTGAGTTCTTGCCACCTGTCCACACGGATTTTCTGGCTTCCGTGACTCGAGCGAGCAACCAACAGTCGTTCCTCTTCCTCTATGGATCCCCGACTCTGAATCCTACCTTCGACGAGATCGACGGCTATGTGCCTCCCTCGATCCAACGGTCCTGGCTGTATCAGGATTTCTCCAACTAGAAATCCATAACACTCAACCCAAACCACTGGTCACTCCATTCCTAGAATTTCGATACGCGAATTCACATACGATATCAGCGGTCCTCGTTGATCTGGATCTGACGGTCACTACTCCTCCTGATCTTAACTCCTGTGAGGCGATTTCGACCTCTGCCTTCCTTTGAACTCTTCAAAGGTTCTATCCTTTCTGAGCTTTCACTTACGAACTCAAGGCTTCCAAAAGGGTCCCTGCACACACTCCTTGCGGCAAATTTTATAATAACTGTTGGTTGTTTGGGTCTTCAGCTCTGTGCACTCTTTACGACAAAGAATTCTCCAACTCCCCTGTGAGTTTGAAAGAATTCATTCCCTTCTCCCAGCCTGTGCACACTTTGAACGGCTCTGTGCTCTGCTAGCACTCTTGTCTATGAAGACACAATTTGAATCTTCTCTTAGGGTTTTGAAATGAGACTTGGAGCCTGGTCGACGCACTCCTTGCGGACCCTCCACTGCACTCTTTGCAAGAGTTCTCAGAAAGAGAAACAACTGAAACTCATTCTCCCCTTATCCAGAATTCAATCACTCAACATAGAATTCTAGAGCATACACACACCCATAGCATTGAAGAAAAATGCATACAGAGAATGCAAACAATCCTGCAACATACCATTTAACAGGTGGTTCCAACAACCATAACAAACACATAGATTGGAATCAAAACTTTCTTCTATTAATTCCAGTGCTCCTGTACATGGCAAATAACAACTAAAAATGCATAAAATTCTTCGTTCTCCTATATTCTTCTCTGCAACTCTATAGCTTATGAATTCTGAATTATGTTACAAATATACAAGGGTTGAGGGTGTCTATCATTTGTTTTCCCTCCTATATTCATAAACTGTCTAATCTATTAAATTAAATCTGCCTACTTGCATTAAACACACATAAATGCCTATTACATCCGACAGGTAGGAACATACGCTCCAAAATCAGTTTGGATCTTCAGGATATAAATGTTACTATACTTTCCTCCCATCTGAAACATTAATGTTTCAGATTTTGAGATTCACAATGTTTTCACAAAAACGTATTTAATTTCCTCTACGCGCCCAACTGTCTACTCAGTTTTAGGCACGCACTTGGGCTTTATACGATGCTCCTGCATCATACTCCCTCGCTTGAAAATTTTCATGAGCTCTTGCACGGTCTGTTCATGTCTTTGAATTTTTGCTTCATTCTCCCAGCTGGCATCTTCAATTGGATGTCCTTTCCACTTGACCAAGTATTCAAAATACTCTTTTCTCCTGGTCTTTCTGTTAATCCTCTTGTCAATTATGCTTTCCATCTGTGGCTTTTCAACTATAGGCATTTGTTTCATCCATTGAATCTTTTCTTGTTCATCTTTTGCTCCTGCTTCTTCAACTCTATAAGGGTACAAATCGACGACATTGAATATCGGTGAGATTCCGACCCCATCGGGTAATTCAATTTCATACGCGTTTGCCCCAAATTTTCTTATGACCTTGCACGCTCCAATTTTCTTCATCTTCAACTTGTTGTATGTTCCCCTTGGGAATCTTTCTTTCCTCAAATGCGCAAAAATCAAATCACCAACTTCAAATTGAAGTTCTCGTCGGTGTTGATCTGTTCTACGCTTGTACTCTTGACTCGTATTCAACAATCGCTCCTTGATTCTGCTATGAAGCTCCTTCATTCCTTCTGCAAAGTCCTCTGCATTAGCACTCTTGAATTCGACTTGCTTTGAATCTTTCAATTCAGAGACTCCCCTTGGTTGCATTCCATATATAATTTGGAATGGACTCTACCCTATGCTTCTATTGAGTGAATCATTGTAGGTGAATTCTACCTGTGGCAGAATATGATCCCATTGACTATGGTGTTCAGTCACTAAGCTCCTCAACAAATCTCCCAAGCTCTTGTTCACAGCCTCTGTCTGTCCATCTGTCTGAGGATGATACGTTGATCTTGGTATCTCGATATTCCATAAGGTCCTCCAAAAATGTCCTACGAACTTGGTATCTTGATCAGAAACGATACTCCTTGGCAAGTCGTGAAGTCTGACGACTTCCTTGAAAAATGGGTTCGTAATCTGAGTTGCGTCATTTGTTTTCTGGCATGGTATGAAATGTGCCATCTTTGAAAATCTATCTACCACTACAAAGATTGAATCATATCCCCTCTGTGTCCTTGGAAATTCTAATATAAAATCCATCCTCACTGCATCCCACGACCTTTCGGGTATAGGTAATGGCTGATATAACCCTGCGTTCTACCTTTTTCCCTTCGTGTGCTGACAAATTATGCACATGTCCACAAATTTCTTCACGTCTGTCCTCATCCCTGGCCAATAATATGAGCCATTCAACTTTGAGAACGTTTTGTCATGACCGAAGTGTCCGACCAATCATCCGCGATGCTTTTCCTTCAGCAAATTCTCCCTCACGGAGCATTTCGGAATACATAGTTGATTTCCCCTGAACAATAGTCCATCCTGGATCATGTACTCTGTCCATTGGCTTATGTCCCTGAGAATTGGATTCTCAGATGCCTCATATGCCTCTTTGAAATCTGGATCATCCCGGTACATTTCTCTGAGGTTATCAAAACCCAAAGTTTTAACTCTAAAAAATTGCATAAGTAAACATTTCCTGCTCAAAGCGTCAGCAACTTTGTTATTAGTTCCAGAAATATGCTTAATCACATAAGAAAAATCATGCATGTATTCAACCCATTTAGCATGTTTTTGGTTCAACTTCTCCTGTCGAGTCACGAATTGCAATGCGTGATTATCGTTGTAAAAAACAAACTCTTTTGGAACCAAATAATGCCTCCATTTCTTCAGTGCTTGTATGACTGTGTAAAATTCTTTGTCATACATGGAATACTTAATCTTTTCTTCATTCAGTTTTTCACTGAAATACGTGACCAGCCTGTTGTCTTGGCTCAAGACCGCTCCAATGGCAAATCCACTTGCATCACACCTAACCTAGAATGTCTTGTTAAATTCTGGCAAAACCAGAATTGGTTTCTCAGTGATCTTCTTCTTCAGCAGATTGAAGCTCTTCTTCGCTTCCTTCGTCCAGTGAAAAGATTTATGTCTTTTCTTCACCGTATCCATCATCGTTGCACTAATTCCACTAAAGTTTCGGATGAATTTCCTGTAGAAGCTAGCTAAACCATGGAATCTTTGAACTTCAAACACGCTTTTCGGCGATGGCCAATCCTTAATCACCTTTATCTTTTCCGAATCCATTTTGAATTCATCTGTAGAGATAACAAAACCCAAATAAATGAGTTATGTCCTCATAAATGACAATTTATTCATGTTGATTAGCAAATTCTCTCATTGTTACCTTCTCATCACTGCATCTAAATGCTTCAAATGCTCTGCTTCAGTTTTGCTGAAAATTAATATATCATCAAGATATACAATGACGGATTTCCCAATGAAATCCCTCAGGACTTCGTTCATCAACCTCATGAAAGTATTGGGCGCATTCGTCAAGCCAAATGGCATGACAAGCCATTCATACAACCCTTCATTCGTCTTGAATGTTGTCTTCCATTCATCACCTTCTCTCATTCTAATCTGATGATATCCGCTTTTCAAATCAATCTTTGAAAAAAACTTTTCTCCACTCAAGCAATCCATCAAGTCATCCATCATTGGCAATGGGAACCTATACCTGATTGATTGCCCTTGAGTCTGTACACATTCTCCAACCACCATCCTTCCTTGGGCTGAGCACTGTTGGAACGACGCATGGACTCAAGCTCTCTCGAATCAATCCTTTGTCCATTAAGTCATGGACCTGTCTTTTAACTTCTTCATTCCCTTGCGGCGTCAATCTGTATGCCGCTTTGTTCGGCAAACTAGCTCCAGGTATAATATCAATGTGATGACTTATACTCCTAATAGGTGGCAATGAACAGGGTAGTTAGTCTACTACTATATCAGCAAATTCTTCCAGCAACTCCTGGATTTCTTTCAGTAAATCATCTATCCCAGTGTTGTTCAAAACAATCTTGGGCTTCCTAACCAAAATGAATTGTGTGTCTTCCTTCTTCTTGACTTCCTTAAGAAGTTCCTTCCCACTCATGAGAAGTGTAGTGTTGCTCGTCTCTGTTTTCACCTCTTTATCCTTAATTGGTAGCAACATGTGCGTCCTACCATTTTTCTCCAGAGTATACGTGTTCTTTCTCCCATCATGTACCACATTTATGTCATATTGTCATGGTCTACCTAGCAATAGATGACAAACATCCATGGGAATGACATCACATAATATCTCATCTATATATCCTCCTATTTTAAATTCAACTAAACATTGTTTAGTGACATTTACCTGATGGCCTTTTTGTCGCCACGAAACTTTGTATGGGCTTGGGTGCGCAACAGTCTCTAGCTCCAGCTTTTCTATGATTTCCGTAGATACAAGATTATTTGTGCTATCGATGTCCACTATGACCTTGCATACCTTGTCCTTGGTTTTGCAAGCAGTCTAAAACATATTGTTTCTTTGGGATGGGTTCTCTGGCTCCTTCTCCAGTTTCAAGAGAACTTTCTGCATCATTAAGGATCTTCCACCCTCAGCATCTTTTGCCTCAACATTTTGTCCTTGAGCTTCGGCAATGTGAGTTTCACCATCTTTATTCCTATCTGGAAACTCATAGGATTTATGTCTGATTTTTCCACAGACAAATCATTTCACTTCACCTCCTCTGCCTCTTCCTCTTCCTCTAGCTCGAGGAAAAGTATTTCTATCAGCATATTGCCTTCCATGTGAGCTTCCTCCTCTCTCAGGTTGAGGTTGAGGTTTCTACCCCTCTTCTTTAGGTCTCTGAGTTCTGTCCTGGGCAATTGTCTTGCCTCTGCTTTGACTTCTGCCTCGACCTCTTTGACCTTGCTTTTAGCTCAGCTTCTCTTCAGCTTTCAGAGCCATCTGATAAGCATCTTCTACGGTTCGGATGGTTATCATGCTCATTTCATCCTGAATGTCATATTGTAAACCATTCATATACCTAGAAACTTTCTCATCATTTCTTTCCTGATGACCTGCTCTAAAGTTTATCCTGTAGAAATCTTCAGCGTATTCTTTCACTGACATCAGCTTCTGTCTCAAATTTTGCATCCTCCGAAACTGGTTTATTTGATAATCCCTGGGTATAAACTTGGCTTTCATTTTTGCAACCATTCTATCCCAGCACTTGATTTTTGCTTGCATTTGCAACGTCTGTCAAATTGCAGTTCATCCCACCACAGTGTCGCATGCCCCTTAAGTCTAGTAACGGCATGTTTGACTTTCTTGTCTTCCTCGACATCCTCATAGTTGAAGTATTTGTCTAGAACTCTAATCTAGTCTAGAGGCTCTTCAACATCTAGGTTTCCCTCATACATTGGAATGCCCATTTTTTCCCTAGCACCTATCCTTGCAACAGCCCTGAATAAGTGTTTTTCTGCAGCATCTTCGACTACAACTTCTCCTTCGTTTCCAGCTTCATTTTCAGTTTCAGCCTCGTTGATATCCCTAATGTCAATTGTTCGCATCTGTGTTGTCTCCATAGCATCAAGTCTGGCATGTAACTCATGCATTTCTCTTTCCACTGTTGGATCAGGTATGGGCCTTTCTCTTCTTCTCGACAACATGGTTGTAAAATTCCTCGTTTCCTCTCTGCTACAGAAGCAAGGAATTTGTTCTGGGATCTGATACCACAACTGGTGCAGACCTCCTGTCCTCGGGCCTAAGATCCACACAGGATCTTCTTTAGGCCAAAGACAAAGGTTAATTAAACCCCTTGCCCAAGACCCCAACGATTTCAGGTCTTGCGGGTTGGGAAAATCCGAGTGAAATGCCACAACTCTCAGAAATCGCTGAAACACGAAATTCAAATGGGCTAAAGTGTAAGCCCCTCTCTTCAACCCCTTTTCCTATAGGACCACAACCAAGCCTTATGCAAGCACCTTTCGCAGCACACGACTTCACAAGTTGGAGCGCCAACTTCTCATGCTCTCCCTTTATGAATCCCCGAAACGCGATCCGTCAACGAAGGTTGACTCTACTCAAAGCGACGGGCGCATTCCACCTGACACTTCTACTTTACTCTACTTACGGGGTGAGTTCTTGCCACCTATCCACGTAGATTTGCTGGCTTCCGCGACTCGAGCGGGCAACCAACAATCGTTCCTCTTCCTCTATGGATCCCTGACTCTGAATCGTACCTTCTACGAGATCCACAGATGTGTGTCTCCCTCGATCCAACGGTCCTGGATGTATCGGGATTTCACCAACCGAAAACCCACAACACTCGACCCAAACCACTAGTCACTCCATTCCCCGAATTCCGATACGCGAATTCGCATACGAGATCAACGGTCCTCTTTGATCCGGATCTGACGGTCACTACTCCTCCTGAGCTTAACTCCTGTGAGGCGATTTCGACCTCCGCCTTCCTTTGAACTCTTCAAAGGTTCTATCCTTTCTGATCTTTCGCTTACGGACTCAAGCCTTCCAAAAGGGTCCCTGACCACTCCTTGCAGCAAATTTTCAAATAACCGCTAGTTATTTGGGTCTTCGGCTCTGTTCACTCTTTGCGACAAAGAATTCTCCAACTCCCATGTGAGTTTGAAAGAATGTGTTCCCTTCTCCCAATCTGTGCACACTTTGCATGGCTCTGTGCTCTGCTAGCACTCTTGTCTGTAAAGACACCATTTGAATCTCCTCTAAGGGTTCTGAGATGAGACTGAGAGCCTCGCCAATGCACTCCTTGCAGACCCTCCACTGCACTCTTTGCAGGAGTTCTTAGAAAGAGAAACAACTGAAACTCATTCTCCCCTTATCCAAAATTCAATCACTCAACATAGAATTCTAGAGCATACACACACCCATAGCATTGAAGAAAAATGCATACAGAGAATGCAAACAAGCCTGCAACATACCATTTAACATATGGTTCCAACAACCATAACAAACACATAGATTGGAATCAAAACTTTCTTCTATTAATTCCAGTGCTCCTGTACATGGAAAATAACAACTAAAAATGCATAAAATTCTTCGTTCTCCTATATTCTTCTCTGCAGCTCTATAGCTTATGAATTCTGAATTATGTTACAAAGATACAAGGGTTGAGGGTGTCTATCATCTGTTTTCCCTCCTATACTCCTAAATTGTCTAATCTATTAAATTAAATCTACCTACTTGCATTAAACACACATAAATGCCTATTACATCCGGCAGATAGGAACATACGCTCCAAAATCAGTTTGGATCTTCAGGATATAAATGTGACTATACTTTCCTCCCATCCGTAACATTAATGTTTCAGATTTTGAGATTCACAATGTTTTCACAAAAACGTATTTAATTTCCTCTGCGCGCCCAGTTGTCTCCTCGGTTTTAGGCACGCACTTTGGCTTTATATGATGCTCACGGATGATTTTAGGGGCTAAATTTCGCTCATGGGATATTTTTCCATGGTTTTTCCCAAAAAAATATTTTCTATTCTACAAATTATTCGCCCAAATTCTATAGGATAAAATTATTTTACCTTAAAAATCGCCAAAATTTTATACAAACTATATAAAATCCTTAGAAAAATATTGCCAAATATTTATAGTTGGCATATGAAGGATTAGTAAGATTTGTCAATGTTTCTACATTTTAAAATAATTTTCCATCCTTAAAATCATTCTTGACGATGCTCCTACATCACCACCTCAGAGAGATTGGGTTGGAAATCCCAAACTGGATGAAGAGACCAGGAGAGAATTGAGGAAAAATAAATTGTGTTTCAGTTGTCATAACCATGGGCACCGGGACACAAGCGCGTTGGGAAGGACAAAATGGGCAAGGCCCATTACATTGAGGTATACTCTGACAGTGACAGTGATGAGGATGAGGAGGTGGAGCAGACATAGGACTAGGGAAATCCAACATCAGGAGAGGAGTCTTCATAGGTTGGGGCTAAGGGCCCAGTCATGGCCTCGATGTTATGATTTATGAGGTATCATACCTTTAGGGTCAAAGGTGTCCTACAGGGGCACAAGTTGATAGTCTTGATTGATGGGGGAGCATCCCATAACTTCTCTGATGCTAACGCAGTCGAGAGGAGAGGAATTCCGACAGAGGAATTCGATGGGTTCACAATAGTTGTACTAGGAGGCTACCAAATAAGTTGCACCAAGTGGATTCCCAAGCTCACAATAACCATGGGAAACTACTCAATGACAAATGATTTCTTCATGGTGGATGTACCAGACACCAATGTAGTGTTGGGCGTTCAATGGATTTACTCTATTGGGAGATACACTATTGATCAAAGGACCATGGAGATGGAGTTCATAGGCCCAAATGGAAAGAAAGTGGTCCTATGAGCCATGCACCAATACCCGCCGAATATTGTGTCATCACACAACATGGAGGTGTGTCGTTCCTCTCTGAGACTGATATGGGACACTGTGTGCCCCTATGTGGGGTGAGGATGCCCATGTGATGAGTGTGTCGTTCCTCTTTGACATTGAGATGGGACATTGTGTGCCCTTGTGTGGGGTGAGGATGCCCATGAGATGGGTGTGTCGATGTGTATGCCCCATTATGGGGTGAGGAAACGATGTGTACCCCTGTGTTGTTTGAGATGAAACGATGTGTACCCCTGTGAGGGGTGAAAGTGCCCATGTGATTGGTGTATCGTTCTCCTCTATGTAGAGAGTTGAGACGATGTAGTACTCCAGATGATTATGTTGAGTAGGACGTCCATGTGGCTAAGCACAGGTGGGCGTGCCCCTAGTGGCTGAGTCCTAGTGGGTGTGTGAGATCCCTTACTATATTGTCTGAGAGTGAGCTTTACCTATAACCCAAATTGTGATTTAAAGGGTATAGATCAGCTCCACCATATGTAAAAGATAATTAATGTTTGTTGTAATAATTAATTATTTTCCGAGTTATTGAGTTCGGCCCTGTTGTGCCAATAGACACCACTTTTGGTATGTCCAGTCTAGTATAAATAAAGGTGATTTACCCATTGAGGAAACACACAACACACACAAGTCACTTGTCATTTGGAAATTTCAGCGAGTACATCTTCTAGGGCTGAAGTGCGCACCTCTCTTGGTCGCTAGCTTCTTGGTTTTGGAGAGCACCCTTTTGTGTGTTAATTCTATTGTGTGGGAGGTCTTTCTCTTGAGAATATAGCGAAGGATTGTTGGGTTTTCTTCCCTTGTTGAGAAGGGTTTCCCAAGATATTTCTTGGGTTCTTGTGCATGGTATTTCTTCTTGTGATCTTGGTTATTACAACAATTTTGAATGGTGTAGCTGCATTTGTTTATGGTTCAAGTAAATGCTAAAATTGAAATAAACCTCATGCTTAAGCCTACCATAGTGAAAATTCAACACATTCAACGAAAATACATGCAAAAAAATAATTCACAGTTACCTCATATGATTAGATCAAGAACATCAAGCATCCACACAATGTTGTACAATACCCAAGTGACCTCCAAAGTCTTGAATCTTTATTCCAAAAGCAATGATGATTACAATATAGTACAAAAGTGTTTCCCCAGTCTCCTATTAGGTAAATGAGGAGGGATCGCTTTGTTTAAATATACAAGAGGAATGAAGATCCCAATGAAGAGGGCACACATCCCAATGTGGTCGAGCCATATGGGAGGATAGGAATGTGCCACAACTCAAGCAACTCCATGAGAAGTCGCCACAAGCCAAGTAAGAGAGGAGAGGAGGTGACACCTTGCCAAGGAGACGTGGCGACCTTCCTTGGGGTTGACGTCCCTCTCTTTAAATGCACCACATTATCGCACAATCTGCAGTTTCCCAAAGCCCAAGGCAAGTGACGCAAGATTGGCGTAACAGGGGGTGACCTATCACTGTCACCTTAATAGGAAACCCTTTTTTGTTTAGGAGTAAATCAAGGTTACCCCAAGGGATATGTCCCTAGTGACCTAAAGGGCTGATGAAACTAAGGCAAGAATGCAAGCATACCCCCCTCTCAATGGTCACTCAAGTCAAAAGGTTCTTCAGGTCTTTAAGAGATGAAACAATAGTAAACTGAAGTGTACCTACCCAGAACAAGACAACAAGAAAAATATGGCAGCTTTCAAGAACCAAATGATGTTAGTGATTCATAAGATCATGAACCTTCGAGATATAATCTAGTTGATATAAAATTGCAGAGATATGAAAGTTTACAACAACAATGCGTATTTTATAAGAGCTGCAAAAAATATGTCTTGGGATTGCTTGAAAAGACAATGAAAATGTAGCTTTAACTAGGCAGAATGATAATCAATTGTCACAAGCAATTTTTGCAATGTCTAGCTAGCATTAAATGTCAATTTTGTAGATAATTTGCTACATTTAGATGGTTGTAGCAATCTTTTGTAACAACAACAAGTATTAGTCCTCAAAATTGCAAGAAAACATCATGTAAACTTAGCATTTATCAAGCAGATTGTTTGGAAATTTTTACAAGCAGTTTCTGAGTGAGTTAGATGCAAGTTATGTAGGTGTATGCAACAAATTAATGTAGATTAGTATGGTTGTAGCATTGAGTTGCAACAATAGCAAGTTAACTAGTGAATTAGTCTAGTTTAAAGTTAGTAGAAGTTAGCAAAAGCTTCAAGGAAGAGAGTTTGAGTGTTAGTTTGATCAATCATTCACTAAAGCAAGTGGACTAGTGCCTTTATGGGGTAGTGGAGTCAATAGGTGACGACTTTTAGTTGGAATTAGTAACAGAAATGATTATACTTGTCTAAGTGAAGAATGGATCTTACAAGAATTAGCACTTTAAGTCTTCTAGGAGACAAACTTCAAGGGGGGTGAGATACTTGAGAGTAGGCACTTCTAGGACCTAGCACATTCCTCCTCCTTAGACTATTGAAAGATATTAAGAGAAACAATAACTAGACAATGGCTTCCAAAGTGCTAGTATTTTAGGGCTTTAGGAGTTTTTCTAGGCCAAATCACTTTAGTCAATTTTAGCAAATGAAGAGCAAAGAAAACCCTAGATTGCCAAGTAACTTCACCAAGAAATGATCCAAGTTGCAAATTTTAGCCTCCAAGACAAGTGCGCCTCCCTATTTCAGCCAATAACTCCCAAATAGGGCACAAATTAAAGACCACACTAGTTGTGTGATGAGTTATGATGAAAAATGAGAGTACTTTCTCTCTATTTATACAAAACTAATGACCTTTAATTAATTTTTGGTTAAATAAAGGCCGACCTGGCCAATTTACATCAAAATCCAATTTTTACATAAATAAAATTAATTAAACCCTAAAATCATCTCCATGGGTGATCTCATGCCCTTCTAGGGTCACGTTGAGCCCCTAAGGTGGAACATTGGGCTCCAGATGCAGAACGTTTGGCCTCCAAAGGCCCTAGATGATTCCCACACGTGCCAACCAACTCACAACTACCCTCAAAATGAAAACCCTAGCTCTAGATGACGTCCATGGTCATAATGGTGACGTCATGGGATCTCAAAGGTCAATGTTCATGTGGAAGAGAAAGATCCCTCTAGGTCTAGGTCTGACAGGGCGTCTCCAAGGTAAACGTCCTTCTTTCTTCATGGTGTAAATCTCTCATGTCTTCTTGCCCCTGGCTGGGGCTACAACATCCATCTGTGGGCTTTCATTCCCATGAAGGTTCGAGCTAATCATTCCCCCATGTGTACTTGTCCACAGGGCAAGGTACTATAGCAATAACAATTATGCCCTCCAGAGGTTCATAAGTCACAAGGATCATAACATGTAAATCACATCCAATAATTAAATTACCCAACACGTGCATCAAACCCCCCTTTACCCAGACAAATGCTTAAAGATGTTATGCAATTTAATAAGTCAAGATTGGAGAAGGTCTCAGATTGTCCTATTGGGCCATTCCCTCTTAAGTTTGGGGTGTTTCATAGGTGAGAACCAACCCAGGTCATGTAAGTGTATGAGGTGGCATCGGGTAAAGTGTTTGGGCATGGGGTGCAATGATAACAGGGAAATGTAAATCTTATCTGTGGGTGCCTTTGTAGAGGGCGAGTTACACCTTGTCATAGATGCCATTGTTTCCTAGCCCATTCACTGCCTTTTATTCTTAGCTTCATTGTTTTTTATCTTTTGCTTTTATGCTTCAAACGAAGAGTTGAGGGACATTGTCCTGGCTTGGACCAGAGGTGACAACGTTATCCACAAGCATTTCACGGAGATGAGAAGGTTGGCTTGTGATGAGATCCCCTTTCTTTTGGCTATTCCACCAACAACCACTACCCTGTTTTGGTGACCAAATAGATGGTAGTGTCATACCTCTACATGCCAATGGTCATAATAGGTCTACTCATGATGAGACCTCCCATCCACCAACTAATACCTTGAATGTTTTCTTATCTTATGGGTTCTCTTTTCTTGTTGAGAATCTTTTTACTGCTTTCTCGAGAATCCTTGGATGAAGCATCTCAAAGGTTTCATCTTTGGCTTTTAACTCTTGCCAGCTACTTTTACCCTTTGGGCCTTTAGCCCCTTCTTCCCACAAGGCAAGGTATAACCCTTCCTAGTGTGGCAAATACCAATGCCCGAACAAAGGTAGGGGGAAATGAGAGGAATAAAGATGAAAATTGGTAATGGAGGGAGCAGACGACGACCTTTCATAGACCCACCCAGTGGCAACCCATCCTAAAGGGAGATCAACTTACTAGGGCATCATGTCACCCTTCTAGATATGAATAAGTCAAAAAGTATAATTTCCAAGCAAACATTATTAAATGAAGGAGAATTTAATGCAACATATTCAAGTGCTTCAAGAATTAGAGTGATACATACCATGATACCCAGACTCATTACCTCATGGAGCAAGACTTACTGCTACTTTAGGACCAGGATAGTGGGATGGACACTCATGTCGTTGATAAAGAGGTTGCACTGATGAAAATAGGGACCCTCCGAGGTCATGCTCAAGTCATCTGTCTCTCGACACTCCATGTCTAGGACTTGTGGGCCTCGAAACATGATCTCCTTAGTTATCCTTAGGGTAGGGATAACACACCACATCTCTCAAGAGGTGCACATGGCTTCATTGGGATCTCCATCAAGTGATGAAAACTCAACCTCAACTCACTCATAACTCTTCTCAACTCGCCTCAAGTGTCACTAAGTTGCGATAAATAGAGAGAGAGAGAGAGAGAGAGTTATAACTCAAAACATGTCCCCGACGTGTTTCCTAAAAATATGAATGTTGATTTATTTGTCTTTTATTCACCTTTTTCGAGTATAATTGACTTTTTAATAAGAATAAGTCAATAATTTCTCTTGAAAATTGGGAATAGGGGTATAAGGGTTATTTTAGGTTAGACAATGACACCCCCCGAGGCATATAATGCCACCTAGTACCACGTTTTTATTACTACATCAATTTATAAAGTAAAAATCTTGAGGCATATAATGCCACCTAGTACCATGTTTTTATTACTACATCAATTTATAAAGTAAAAATCTCGGTTTATGGGAAATTTTATGACTTATTAAAAATAATTAAAAAATCCTAGACGAACCTAATGCATGTCTAAAAGGCTCTATATAAATGACAAGCATGGTAATATACATTAGACACTATAATCAAACAACACACATTAAGGCCTAACCATTAATACACACTCCATCTTTGGAGGTTATGAGTGAAAAAACTTAGAAATTATAACTCGTTGAAGAGAAAGATATAATTAACATGTGAAAAAAAAACACTCTAGAGTATGCACTGATGATAAAGTCTTAGGGAGCTGATCCTTTTAAATAAAAGAGGCCTCATGCTATGTAATGTCCCCTTCCATGTGATATTGACCATGGGGGACTTAGTAGCCTAGTTGTTCTCCCTAGACTATAGTCTCCTTAGGAAAAAGGGGACTAAGAAGGTAAAAAAGGGGACTAAGAATAATTAATTTATTATCAAAAGGTGACAATGATTAAAAAGAAAAAGGTAAAGTGGTTTTATGAAATAATTGGATAAACGAACCTTAGAAATCCAAAATGACAACTTAAGTGAAAATTAGGAGGGATAAAAGGAAGGAGGGTGAATTCCTCAATTAATTTTCGACATTTCTCACTTGTTATTTGAGCTCTACAACTTAGACGTTTTGATCATTTTAAGGAAACAAACCCTAGAGATCAACAAGAAGGTGAGAGATTCATCTGTTCCTAATCCAAGATTAGCAAAGATGGTGAAAGATTCTACCCAACCATTCTACTAGTATCAGATCAATTTGTGGCGGTGATGTGTGGAAGCAAGGGCGCAGTTTTTGGGGTTTTTGCAAGACTGGGGTGCACTGTATCGGAGAGAAGAGTTTGTTGGGATTACAGTGTTGAAATAATGTAACTGCAAAGAGTATTCTAATTATTATTGATGTATTATTCATTAGATCAATCCCCTTTTGCGGATTGATCATGTCGGGTATTGTAAATGACCAAATCCCCTTTTGCAGATTGGTCAAACCCTAATTGTAATACGCAAAATAAGAAGTCAAGCCTAGAATATATTAAAGGTGGTTATAACCACCCAGAATAAGAAGTCGGCCATGCCAGTGAAAATACACCTCCGTCCACAACTACCAGATTGTATACACTCACTTGAAGCGCCTCATTTGGACACACACTCACTTGTTCATCAGAGCGCAAAATCTGAGCTACAATTGGAGAAGCAGGAAGAGAGAGAGAGGCACATTCTTGGGAGAGGACTTTCTATATTTGTTTTAGTTATCGCTTGGCATTGTATTGGCTATCTATATTACGGAAGATTTTGTTGGGTTTTCTCCCCCATGAGGGTTTCCCAGGATAAATGATGTGTCTCTTGTGATTGTGTATTTCTCAGTGATCTTATTTATGCTATGGTTATCTAATGAAATGAAAAGAAACCTAATAATAGCTTAAACCTTAACAAAGAGGACCTTGGATCTGGAGTAGATCTCATTCTAGAGGTTTTTTCCATCACTAGGGTGCCTTTTCTCATCATTCTTGGAGGGTTTATCACTACATATTTATTTCTTACCAAATCTGGGTGAATTCTTGAAGGAGGGAACACTTGTTCTTAGAGATAAAAAGAGTTGGAGGGTCATATCTACAAATACAGTTGAGTAATCTCTTCTTATGAGATTATTATTCCCATATCTATAGATTTGCAACATTTTTCAAGAGTTTGGAGGCCAAAACAAGTAGGGACAAATTTCCTAGGAGGATTTCTAGCCAGTGAGTGGCACAACTCAACCATAACAACCACCCAGAAGATAGAATGGAAAGAAATTGATCTTTCTGATCTTGCACGCTGATTTTGGGAGTTCAGGAGAGCCTATCTCTCACTATTTTCATTGTATCTTGGAGCTATTCTCAGCCACACATATTATTCTCCATCTCTATTCCAGATTTGGTCATCTCTTGTAATGAGGTAAACTATATATTTAAATATATATTTGGTCATCTTGTGTTATCTCTTTACATTATTCTTGTATATCCTTTATTGCTACATTTCGGTCATTTGTTGCTATAAAAACTCTATAACCAAACCCCAACACAATTTGGAAGGCAAGACAATTAATTGTTTGACAAAAACCCACATTCAGAAAAAACAATAATTAACAATATTCCTGGTAAATCTACATGGGAATAATATAGTGGTATCAAAGCGCAAATCCTCCCATCCTGTAAGGATTGCTAATGGAAGTGTTATCCCCATTTTGTGGATAACTAAGGAGATGATGTCTTGATGCCCTCAGGTTGCAGATATGGAGTGCCAAAAGATTACATGACCAACAGTACCCCTTTGCACAGATGGTCACAAGTTTACAAATGGCATCCACCACACCAGTTGGCTTCTGAAAGGCAGTGGGCCTTGCTCCATGAGGTATAAGTCAGTATTATGTTGAGCATCATTTCAATACCTAATCCATTTGCTTATTTTGTATCTTATATTTTCTCTATATTTCATGATATGTGCTTGGACATTATGTCTTTTTCCCTGCTTCACCTTGGTGGTTGACATTGTGCCCTAGTAAGTGGTCTTCTTTGGGAATGGGTTTGTTGCCAAGAAATCCTTTAATGAGCCATTATACTGTTCCCGACCATACTTACCATTTTCCATCATTATTCCCCTTTGTTTCCTTATCTCTTGGGATTTTATGGTGTATTGACCCAAGAAGAGGTTGTCCCTCATTCTATGGGAAGAAGGGGATAAAGGCCTAGAGGGGTTGGTGTTGGGTAAAAGATAAAATCCATATATGAACCTTCCAGATGTTTCGCCCAGGGATCACCCAAGAAAGCAATAAAACGCTTATCTTTGAATAAAAGGGAACCCATAATATAACAAAGAAATGCTTGAAAGGTAGATTGAAGGATAGGAGGTCTCATCACAAGCCGACCTATCACGTCCATCGATATCTAGTGGTATGCCATTGTCATTATCTGGTCACCAAATCAGGGCAGTGACTCTCAGTTGCATGGCTGAGAGAAAGGGGGTCTCATCACGAGCCACCCTTCTCATTTCCATTAGGCATTTGTGGGTGACATTTCCACCATCTGGTCACCATGCCGGGGCAGTGACCTTCAAACCTCCCCTTGTGCTATTTTGAAAGAAAATATAAAGAAAGAAAGATAAAATGCTAATGATGGGCTTGGAAAAAGTTCATTGCGGACAAAGGTACCACACACCCTCTACAAAGGCACCCATGAATGAGACACTACGACCCCTAGTATGCCATGAGTCCTATCCCCGTCGAGTCTTGACCCCGTCCACCTCATACACTTTACATGGCTTAGAGAGGTACCTCTTGGAGGCTCTCGACCTAGAGCAAGGCCTACCCAATAGGAAACCTCGTCAACCCTCCCATACTTGAGCTTGAAAATTAGCATAGTGTCTTTGAGTTGTTAATTGTTTGATATAGTAATCTTTGATGCACATGCTTAGATGGATTATTTATTGATTGGATCCACTTATCGTGATGTTATGAATTGAAATCCTTGCAGGGCATGTGCATTTTTCTTTGCAGGACCTAGCTGGTGGACATTTTTGAGAGAACAAGCCTAGCTTGGGATTCCATGGGGCTACAATCCCACAGGTTGGATGTCAGGGGCCTGCATGCCAAATGAGAGAAAGATAACTTGGATGACCTTGATGATGACTTGGACGACCTAGCCCACCCATTTCTTTCCAAACGGTTTGCCCAAGAGGGGCAAAACGTCCCATTTTTTAGCATGACGTCATGACTATGGGGGTTAGGGCTTGGTGGTGAGGTGCCACTCATTTGCACTTGAACTTTTTGGGGAGAAGAGGGTCTTCACAATGATGAGATCACCTAGATGCTTGACACATGGCCTTGGGAGGCCCTTCCATACTTCTCCAACACCAACGACCTCATGAAAGTGGAAAAGTGTGCCCTAAAGGGGTGACATCATCCTAAATTAGGGTTTAATTTGTGCAAAAGATGAAATTTTAAGTGAATTGTTTAATATTATCGTCTTAAGGGCGAAATATTAGGGTTGTTGACCCTTAATATTGTGTTTTACTCCTTATTTTGTGGGCAAGCCGTGTTGGCTAATTTTTGTGTAAATAGAGATCATAAGATCTCATTTTAAAAGATAACTCTCCCTTGTGGAGAAAGACTTATCTAAAATTTCAGGCCCTCTTGGCTCTTTCTATTCTCTTTTGCTTTGGTTTATGTCTGAGTCTTGGATATTTGGTTGATGGAAGTGATGTGCTAGACTTGGAAGGATTTTTCTAGCTTCTATGGTGGTTTGTCTTAGTTTTTTCCTTGAATTGGTAAGATTTTTACATTGTGTTATCATTATTGTTCAAGTCAAGGTTATTTTGCTAGAGCATGGTGGAAAGTATAATAGCATACACCCCCACCATAGTTTCCACCATTTAATGCTTACATTCTATTGGTTTAACAAGGGTTTGTTAAGAGAAGTATAAGGGCATACACCCTCTTAGCTCAAACCCTAGCTAGAGATACCTACCTTGGGAAGTAAGAGGGTTTACACCCCCAAGGAGGTAGTACCTCTAGCTCTTTCTTTGCTTGAATCCATTAACCCATTTTTAAAGGCACTAGTCATTTACTTATTGCATTGGAGAAATAAATTGATGCCTTGGGAAATGTGAAAGTTTCAAGGTTGCCTCTTTGGGATAGTGATCTTGATTCCTTGGGGATTCTTCCTCCCTTAGGGCATCCCCATTCTCCTACTACTTCATTGCTTGTTACTAATACTAACCTGCAGCCATTAGGGCTGCATAACCCTAGCTAATAACTTACTCCTAACTCCTAAACTAACCATAGATTTCCCCCCAACTTTGCTAGTCTAACACACTAAACTAGGCGCATCTTTGGGGTTGTTTTTTGAGTGCTAGTTAATGGTTAAACTTGTTGTTGTACATCATTAAATGCTACAGCCATAAGGCTGATATATTACTGCAGAAATGCACTTCATAACAACTTGCTTTTATTCATTCTTAAAGTGTTATGTTCAAATCACAAGTGATTACTAAATTCATTAATGATATTGCCTATTTATCTTAAGTTTTATATGTTGATTTGGATGCTTCATTTTGCTGATATAAACTATCATCCACTGCTTCAAATTAGGGACAACAAGCTTGACATGCTGATACACACTAACACATAGCATTGCAAGGTGTTTTTCTTGTGTTTCGAGCAGGTACAGGTGCACCGATAGCTATTTTTTCACTTGGTATCCATTTACCTCTCTCTGTTCATCTTTTCCAATCATTCATTTCTTCCTTCACTTGACCTTCTGGGGGACTTCTCCTTACACTTCCCTTCATCCTTTCCATTACCCCTAGGGTCTCTGAGATCGCCTCCTAGGAGTGACCTTAGTCACCCCCCAAGTGTGGGACCTACATCGAGGTGACATTGGGTGTAGAATACCCAACGCTCTAACACTTGTTCCATGGTTGGGTCGAGATTTTCCCAACCTACAACTTGCACTATAACAGGAAGGATACAACAGAAGGGTGAAGGATAGAAAGGCAGGAGAACCAGAAACAATTCCATAAATGGAGGAGAGACAAGAAACAAGGGATGATAATGACAAAGGGACTGATTGGGCAAAAATAGTTCAACAAATGTAGCGCTCTATTGAGAGGACACAATTTGACATGCAACATCACTTGCAAGAGACACAAGAGAATTTGTCAAGGGGATAGACTAATCTCAAGACAACTTTGACAGATATTGAACATGGGAAAAAGAAATTGATTGCTTCAGTGGATGCAGGACAAGACAAGATCGCACAACTACTCATGGAGATGGTACATGGCAAGGAACCACCTAATTATGGATGGAACAATGGGGCTAGTGGATATCATGGGGGAGAGTGGTATCACGCTGAATCTAATCACATGGCCTATACTAAGGGACAAAGCTTCTTTGGGGGCGCAAACGAAATGGTGTCAGGGAGTAGCAGAGTCACGCCTAGGCCTTATGCACAGTTGCATGATGCTCACTTCTAGGGGCGTTTGGAGGTAGAAGATATATTTAAGTATGCAAGAGAGTATGCAACCCTGAACGCAGGCTTCTGGAGACAAGTCAGACTATCAAAATATTGTGGAATCAAGTACAGAGGAAGGCCTAGGTAGTTTCACAGGGGCAACAATGAGCTAGGGCGCAAAGCACGGAAAATGGAGATTTTCCCCTTTTATGGAACAACTAAATTTTCAATAAAGGCATGGGTACAAAAATTGGATGCCTATCTACAACTAAACCCCGTGATGGAGTTGGATGCCATCAAATTTGCTAACTTATATTTGGAAGGCAAAGCCCATGAATGGTGGTACCATGGAATGACCACTTTGGGGCATGCACACATTACCTCTTATACATAGTTCACACAGAAACTCATGCATAGATTTGATCAGGGGGACCTAGAACTTCACTTCCATGATCTCACACAACTTAGACAAACAGGTTTAGTGGAGACATTCATAGAGGAATTACAGAGAATAGCATTGATGGTTCCAAATGTGTCAAAATCTAGGTTGATAATGCTCTTTTCCAAAGGGCTAGCAAAACCCTTGCGTGGTTGGGTCAAGGATTTTAATCCTATCACACTACATGATGCGATTTGGAAGATTAGAGACTTGGAGGGAGCAACTTCCAGAAACAAGTTTACTCCTAGGCCCCCACTTGCTCCTAGAGGAAGGGATCAAAGAGTGGTTGACAAGGGTAAGGGGAAACTTGATGAAGCCACAAGAAGGGAGTTGAGACAGAAGCAAATTTGTTATACTTGTAGGAAACCATGGGAGCCAAGGCATAGATGCATGGGCAAAAGGAAAATATACTACATAAAGGTTCTTTCAGACAGTGAGGAGGAAGATGATGTTGAACATCTTCAAAATATGGAGGTGACCCAAGAAGAAGATGAGCACACACACGAGGAAGGGGAGGATGAGACAGTGTGCAATGCAGAAGGGATCAAGAAGGTTGTAATATCATCCATCAGTGGGGTGCAAAAGTTTAGTACCTTCAGTAAGAGGAGTCCTTCAAGGACAAAGGGTCACAATGCTTATTGATGGTGGTGCTTCCCATAATTTCATTGATGTTGCTTTAGTGAACAAGAGACATCTACCCATTGTGGAGTTTGAGGGCTTTTTGGTGGAGGTAATAGAAGGGCACACCATTCCATGTCATAGGTATATTCCCTGGATGAGCCTCACTTTGGGTAGGCACAACTTAACTCGGGATTTCCATGTGATGGATCTTCTAGACACTAATGTAATACTAGGAGTTCAATGGCTTAGCACCCCAGGACCCATCACTACTAAACTACAATACCATGAAGATTTCCTTTAATTCTCAAGAAGGAAAAAGGGTAATCTTAAAGGGAATGACAAAGAATACACCCAGGGTAGTCTCAACAAAGTGCATGGACGTTGTTTTCAGGCTTGGGGACGTGGCTTATGCAACAAAGTGTCTAGCTGTCACCCAAAACACTTAGGATAAGTGCCAACACTACTCACTATACATACAAAGGATAATTGACAAGCATGAGAGGGTTTTTGGACTGATTCCCCAAGGAAAACCACCAGATAGAAGCTTTGAACACAATATAGAACTAGAGGAAGGTGCCTAACCTATGATTACCACACCATACATGAACCCAAAGAAATTCAAGGATGAAATTGAGAAATCCATCAAAGAACTTTTGGACATGGGGCATATTAGGCCAAGCTCAAGCCCATTTTCATCTTCTATTGTGTTGGTCAAAAAGAAGGATGGAACCATGCGCATGTGTATTGATTACAGAGCCTTAAATAAAAAGACAATAAAAAAAAGGTACCCCGTTCCAAGGATAGATGAGCTATTGGATGAGCTTCATGGTGTAGTCTATCTCACAAAAATTGATCTACACTCAGGATACCATCAGATTAGGATGAGGGAGCAAGACATACACAAGACAACTTTCAGGTGTCACTATGGGCATTATGAATTTTTAGTTATTCATTTTGGACTAACCAATGCGCCAGCCACCTTCCAATCAATTATGAATCATATATTCAATAAGCAATTAAGGAAGTTTTTATTGGTTATTTTTTATGATTTGTCGATATACAACAAAACCTCGGAGGAACATCTCAAGCATGTGGATGAGATCTTGAACATCATGGAAGAACAATCATTGTATGCAAAAGAGTCCAAATGCGAATTTGGGATGACAAAGGTACTTTACTCGAGTGCAAGTTCATCAGGAGAAGATCCAAGCTATTTTAGATTGGTGCATACCTAAGACACTTACAGAGCTCAAGGGATTCCTCAGAATTTGCAACTATTATAGAAGGTTTGTTAAAGAAAATTCACAATTATGCGCACTACTGACTGATTTGACCAGAAAGGGTGCATTCAAGTGGAGTGATGAAGCACAATTGACTTTTGATCAAATGAAGAAGGTCATGAGTACTGGTCCAATCCTAACCTTACCAGATTTTTCCTAGCGATTCATATTAGAGTGTGATGCATCAGGGGAAGGAGTTGGGGTTGTACTCATGCAGAACAAGCATCCTATTGATTTTGAGAGCAGAAAATTAAGAGGGCTTGAATTATTATACACCATATATGATAAGAAGATGCTAGCCATCATGCATGCACTATCCAAATTCAGACAATACTTGGTGGGAGCGAAATTTGCAGTCAGAATTGATCATAACAACCTCAAATACTTCCTTGAGTAGAAGGATCTTAATGAGAGGCAACATAAATGAGTGAGTAAAATCCAAGCCTCTAACTTTGACATAGAATTTGTTAAAGGGAAAAACAATGTAGTAGTAGATGCTTTATCTAGAAGACCCTCAACTTATTCCATGTCTGAGATATCAACTGAATTGAAATCGTACATGTTGGTGGAATACTCAAAAAACAAGTTTGCATGTGAATTGATGGATGGCCAAGTCCAAGATGACGGGTACAAGCTTGTGGATGATATCATATACTACAAAGGGAGGATCTATTTGGTCCCTGAATCCAAATTTAAGGAAAGGGTGTTGCAAGCATTTCATAACTCACCACTAGCAGGATATCACGGGTTCCTCAAGGCTTATAGACATATTAGAGAAAGATTTTCTTGGAAGGGCCTCAAGTAGGACGTTATGTGCCACATCAAGAAGTGTGCCACATGTTAGCAAAACAAGGATGAACACACCCACCCAACAGGTTTATTACAACCTCTTCCCATTCCATAGCACAAATGGGAAAGCATATCTATGGATTTTATTACAGGATTGCCCAACACACAGGGGAAGGATGGAATTTTTGTGGTGGTAGATTGCTTGACAAAATTTGCTGATTTTTTTCCATATACATGGAATATAGCACATCACAGATAATGGAATTATTTTTCAAGGAGATTTTTAGATTACATGGGCTACCCAAGGCTATTGTGAGTGATAGGGACAGTAGATTCATAAGCACTTTCTGGCAGGAACTATTTCAGCTTGTTGGGACATAATTGACCCATAGCACCAACTATCATCCACAAACAGATGGTCAAATTGAAATAGTTACCAAATGGGTGGAAGGGTACCTTGGAAATTATGTGGCAGGACAACAAAGAGCGTGGGTCAAGTGGTTGAACTTGGGTGAGTATTGTTACAACACCACTCACCACATGTCCATTAGTGTGTCTCCTTTCAAACCACTATGTGGATATGATTCACTCACGTTCATGGAAATTGCTTTTGGGGATAGCAGAGCCCCTATGGATAAGGAGTGGATACAGGAAAGTCAAGACCTACTCAGGGAGCTCAGGGATCATTTGCAAAGAGACCAAACCAACAAAAATTTTATGCATACAAACATAGGGTGGAGCGTAGTTTTGAGGTAGGAGACTTAGTCTACCTAAGGCTCCAACCATACAAGCATGCATCCATCAAAAGGAGTGGCGTTGAGAAGCTCAAGCCTCATTTTTATGGGCCATACAGGGCGAGAAGAAAGGTTGGGGAGGTTGCCTATGAGCTAGAGTTACCACCAGGGAGCAATATTCACAATGTCTTCCATGTGTCATGTCTAAAGAAAGCAGTGGGACAACATGTTACTACTAATCCAGAATTGCCATCTATTGATGAGGAAGGCCAATTGATTTTGATACCAAAGGAGGTACTGGAGATGAGGGAGAAAAAGATAAGAAACAGGAGCATCAGGGAATATTTGATCAAATGGAAAAGTTTGCCAATAGAAGATGTCACTTGGGAGGGTGAACATGTTTTGCAGCATCTAGGTTCGGAATTGCTTGTGGGCAAGCAATTTCAAGCAGGGGAGACCGTAATGTCCCCTTCCATGTAATATTGACCATGGGGGTCTTAGTAGCCTAGTTGTTCCCCCTAGGCTATAGTCTCATTAAGAAAAGGGGACTAAGAGGGTCAAAAAGGGGGTCACCGAATAATTAAGTTATTATCAAAAGGTGGCAATGATTAAAAAGAAAAAGGTAAAGTGGCTTTATGAAATAATTGGAGAAAATAACCTTGGAAAGCCAAAATGATAATTGGGGTATGGATCATGCATAAAAGAAGAAGAAGAAGAAGGAATTTGAAGCGGTCATAAAACCCAGCTGGACTTCTGAACTCTGATTTTGAACAAATGACTTGTTCAATCTTTGTGGATCATCGTCAGTCCTGTCTAGTGCAACTAGGGAGGTAACAAGTAGCAGATCTGGAATGTACCAGAATATTTATCTTTTGAGGTCTGCTGCCCCTCAAGTCAGCACATCTCATTGTCATAGCAATAAAATCCAAGGTGTTGGTTGTGACCCTTATACACCATCTCTATGGAGCGCCTTACTGCTGTTCCATACCGAAAATCCCAGATTTATGTTTGAGAAACTTATCCTTGTATTGCATGCTAAAGATAAGTGTGTGATCAGAGGAATTCATGGTTGCATGCAAACTGTTTGACGGAAGTTCTAAGTGAAGTATTTCAAGTCAAACCACAATAACACACAAGGTAGAATGACAAGTGTTTGACGAAATACCTCTAAGATATTTTCAGACCTGTGTAACAGCCTTGTTAAAATTATTTGCATTCTAGTTCATCCTTGATTTGCTACTTATTGGCCTGCACATGGTTAAAAATTGCAGATAAGATTAAAAGTGTTGGTCATGTCTCTCATATGCATGCTCTATAAGATGATTTATAGCTACAAAACATACTTATTTCAGAATGGCATGAGTAAACATTTCGTCCTATTACAGCAAAGTACTAAGTTGAAATGGCTTGCTAATTATCAGCTGTAATGTGTGTATAACAGGTCTGGAAACTACATTGCTGAATATATTCCTCGGATCTGTTTATTTAAGTCCCCCCCTTCTCACTATATCAACCTTCGAGGGCTGGATCAGTACCTTGTGTATGCAATTCTGCCTTGCAAATAAAAGCTACAGCATTCTGAGAAAACAGATCTGCGTTGCACATTTTGTTGTTGGAATCTCCTTGATTGTTACAGCCTTATACCAACAGTAATATGTGAATTGGGGTCTGGTTATGTGGTCTTTAACATCAGAAAATGATGAAATTCTGAACTCTAATCAGACCTGGACCCTGGTGCAGGGAAATCCTACTACAGCTTGTAGGAAATACGTTGAAGCTTGATCTCAAACCTATATGATCGCCCTCATTCCCCTTTTTGTATGATGTTTATATAATCTGGAAAGAGCAATAACCTTCACCTCAACACTCAGTTTTGTTGCTGCCTGTAGGAGTATATATCTTTTGTGACAAGGGAACTTGTTTCATCCATCAGAGCTGTAATTTGAAGACCGCACTAAGACTTATCAGTTCATCCTGAAAGAAAGGTTCCGATGAAGGTGCCCTTACAGAATACACTCGAGGAGACTATTGCAGAACTTGTTAATCATACTTTATTGAGTATTTCCCAGCATTATCAAACAGAGTATTTCCCTCACACACATGCATACAAACAGGGAAATTGTGCATCCTTTTGTCTCTGAGCATCCATAAACCATAGAGCAAGAATCCTTTATCAGGGAAGCCCTTCTCGAGGAGAGCCACACTCACCCTTGAGTGCAGGAAGACAAGTTGAAGTGACTGTGGTTTGTCTTCTGAGTTTCTTTCAGTTTGCCCTTAGTGAGGACCTTGCACAGATATGCAGTGAAAAACTGAGCGGTAACAGGGCGCTTCACCTAGAAACATGTGCTTACTCCTGTACATGAGGTTTGAATTCTATGTTTTCACATATAGTGCAAGGCTCTTTCTTAGAAGCTCCAATGGTGTGAAATGCGTCCAAATATGCAAATTATGACTTGGGATATCTGATATGCCTCAAAAGTTACCCTCAATGAAAGATTATGTATCAAAATATGTAGAAGGGTCCATTAAATATAAGATCATCCATCCTAAGCATGCAACAATTTTCCTTAACTCCAGCGTAAATGCATATTTAGGTGTCTTTTCTTTCTGCATCTTGTTGTGTCGCACTCCCTACATCAGAGATCTACTGCCTAGTTGGGAGTTCTGCTCTATGTCTGGTGA
>JZKD02S0944453.1:233736-247684 GCA_000966675.3 Picea glauca | reverse complement strand
TGTGCTGGGGTATCAGATACCCAAGTAGAACCAAAACTGTCTTCATCAAATTTGCATCTGGTGATGCATCTTCACGGCACGTGAGTTGACCCCTAGCTGAATAGGTGGTCAACACAACCTGCACCAACAGACCCAACGTTCCCTTCCCTATTCTACACAAATAAGGATGTTGCAATGCATAATAGGAACATGCTATCACTCTTGCTTGGTGATATCATCATCAATTCAATTGACCTGGAAGAAGACAACCATGGAAGTGTGCCACATCATGAACATACCGCCACTTTACCTTTGCAGCTTGTCCTAAAATTAGAAATGTTGGTTGAAATATATGCCTACAACTATGATTCACAGGATGGCTTGGTCAATGGTGCAGATGAAATACTCAAAGGCTATACGAAAACAGAAAATTTTGATGTCCTTTGGATTAAGTTCCATGAACCACATATAGGCAAGCGACAAGCAAGTAAGTTGTCTTATCTGTATAATTCAAACAGTGCAAGCGATTGGACACCTATTTTGTGAATATCAAAGTCAGTATCAACATCAACAAAGACAAGTTGACTGAAGATTTGAAATTTCCAATTAAACTTGCATGTGCACGTACAATCGACTAACCGCAAGGACTAACACTTGATAATGTTGCATTTCAGCCTGCTGAAATTTGGATACATGGACTTGTATACACAGCATTGTCCCGTGTTAGAAGCATAGACTCATTGTATTTACTAAGTCCTCTTACAAAAGATAACTTCAAAGTCAAGCAGAAAGTTGATATTGAAATGGATCACCTCAGGACTACTGCAAATTGGCAACTGCAGTATGATTACCAATCCATACAAACAAAGTCATCTGTATCAATTCTCTCGCTTAACACACACAACTTACATGCACACCTGGATGATATACTCAATGACTATGATACAATGCAATCCGATATTCTGTGCTTGCGGGAAACATACATAGCATTATGCATGCAAAACAAACAATTTCCAAATCACAATTGCATATCGAGTTACATTACAGATGGGGTGATGATATTGGTGAAAAAACATTTACCAATTTTGCACCATGTACATTTCGAAGAAAAGAATGTTGAGATGGTGCTTGCAAAGATATTTTACCATGGAACAGAAATTGCAATACTAAATCTCTATGCTGCTCCCCATGCAACATTCTCCAACATACTAAATGTTATTTCCAATGTGTTAGGTCATTTCCATCTGAACAGGCCCATTGTGCTTGTAGGAGACTTCAACATTTACACGCTACAAAATAATGCCAGAACAAAAGAATTGGAAAACTACATGTGCAAATACAACCTTCGAATTCTTTTGAACAACACAAGCCATGTGCAAAACGCACTTATTGACCATGTTTGGTCAAATGTGCCCATTCCTCAATACATCATCTTTATCTTAGACACATATTGGTCTGATCACGATACAATTGGTATTGCACTTGAATTATGAAATATACACAAACATATTGCAAAGTCACATTTCTATGTTTCAAAGCATATTTATATAGCTTGTTGCAAAAAAAACAAAAACAAATTATTCAGCTTCTTAGTTTTGTCTGGCTTTTACACATACTCGTCTGGTCACCACACAGTTGGTGTTGCTCTTGAATTATGAAATATACATCAAGCATATTGAAGAATCATATTTGTATTCTTCAAACCATATATGTCTATCTTGTTGCTGAAAATCGAGATATCCAACTTCTTATTTTCCTTTAGTTTGTAATTTCTTTTGGTCACAAATATTTTTTTTGCAATATATATACACACAGAGAAACTTGAATGAACTAAAAAAACAAAGGTACATTCTTCTAACACAATCTGTTACTCTATTCCTCTTATTCTATTTTATTTAGTCTACGTACATAGTGCTTGCTTTTTTCTTTAGATGTCAACTTATGTTCATGTCAGTTTTGTTTTGTGCTTTTGTTCATAGAAACAAACAAGAAAACTAGACACCGCAAAGAATTCATAACCAGGAATGTAGAAGAATCCATGCAAAGGTGCGTTTTTTCTACCCATGTTCCATAACCAATGGTTTTTCGTTTACTCTATCTGTATTTGTTGAACTAGTTTGCAGCTCTGTTTTTTTTCCCTCTTTGGATACTCCATATCTTCCTGTACATTGACTTGTCTCGTGTCAATTATATTTTTTGTGTTGCTATCTTGAAATAAATAAAATTGTGCTCCATCTTTTCTTTTATCTGTTGCTACATAACAATTTGCTTTCATGTCGGTTCTTACCTCAATTTCTTTTCCCTATTCTATACTTAGTCGTTCTCGCCTTTTTTTCTTCCCATCTCATGTCCATTTCTGATTCTATACTTAGTCCCATGTCTATGCTCGCGGGTTCCCAGGACGATGGAGTCGTTGATTTCATGTCCATCTATATCTCTACATCACAAGTCCCACTGACGGTCGTTCGTTTTCATAGTTCACGTAGGCGCCATCGAACTTTCATGCGCCGTGTGCGTGGTATACATCTTGCTCCCGAAACTTCGGTGATCTACAATTCTACCCAGACTCTAACCTTGCGACTCATTTTTCCCAGCATCTGTTGATATTTCAAAGTATTTGTTAATATTTTTTCCAATTTGTCTCAAGAGTTAGCCAATGTCATGGCCTAGTTTCTAATCTTTTTTTGGCTATCATTGAGTTTCCATGTGGTTCTAGAGATGATCACTTTCGTTTCTTTTTTAGCCCGATTTATTTTGGGGAGAATCCTTTAGGATTTTTTGATAGTATCCTACTGGGGGGTTGCGGTCAGTCGGACTCGTGATATAAAAGTAGGTGGAAATTTGAACACGTGCATTTGCCAACTTCCGCACCTATAAATTTTCCGAGGAAAGAGTAATACATACTAAATATGTACTTTTATAAAGTATGGACATGAGATTTTATAGAGTATGCATGGATCCCTCATTCCATACTTAGCCACTTTTTGGATCGCGGGCTCTTGGGCTGGCAAGCTCAAAATTGGGCCTCTATTGTTCTCTGTCCCAAAAACAACACCTAGAGTTTCGCGATATAAAAATTGACAAGCGGACTTGTGGGCTAGTTGGCTCAACATTCCCCGTGTTGCGAGTATACATCTTCCATCAAAAACTTGGGTGATCCATGTCTAAAAACCGGAAGCATGGGGATAAGTATACATTTCCTGAAACTAACAATCATGGGTAAGATGATGATTCTCTACATCACGAGTCCGACCGACTGCCATTCCTTTTGATAGTTCGCGAATTTTATGGCTGTGGGTTCCTGTGTGCACGCCATCCAATTCTCATGCCCTGTGTGCGCAGTATATATCTTGCGCCCGAAAATTCGGTTATCTACAATTCGACCCGAACTCGAAGCTTGCGACTCATTTTTCCAAACATTTGTTCATATTTCAAAGCATCTGTTGATATATTTCCCTGTTCGTCTCAACAGTTAGCTAATTTTATAGAGCATGTACGAATCCCGCATTCCAAACTTAGCCGCTTTTTGGATCGAAGGTTCTCCGGCTAGCGGACTCAAAATTGGGCTTCTATTGTTCTGTGTCCTACAAATAGCACCCAAGAGTTCTGCGATATACAAATTGACAGACGGACTTGCGGGTTGGTTGGCTCAACATTGCAGTTCTATTGTTTAGTGTCCTCCAAACAACACTCGGAGTTTTGTGATATAGAAATTGACAGATAGACTCCAGGGTTGTCGGGCACAAGATTGAGATTGTTTACGGATGGTGATCCCTATCAACTATCTCACACTATCTACCCATGTACAATTCGACCCCGAACTCCTCGAACTCCCAAGTCTCACTCTTTATCGAACTGACAATTTGTATATTCATCTATATCTTGACATCACGAGTTCTACCGAGCGCTTAAGTTTCCTTAGCCAATTTCATGGCCGCGCGTTCCGGGCTACGCATTATCGAAATCTCATTCCTCGTGTTGCAAGTATACATCTTCCATCCAAAACTTGGGTGATCAATGTCTATGCACATGGGTTCCCAGACGATGGAGTGGCAGATTTCATGACCATCTATATCTCTACATCACGAGTCTGACCGACCAGCGTTCGTTTTCATAGTTCGCGAATTTTATGGCCGCTGGTTCCTGTGTGGGCGTCATCCAATTCTCATACCCCGTGTGCGTAGTATACATTTTGCGCCCGAAACTTCTGTGATCTACAATTCGACCCAGACTCGAAGCGTGCGACTCATTTTTCCGAACATCTGTTGATATTTCAAAGCATCTGTTGATATATTTCTCTCTTCGTCTCAACAATTAGCCAATTTTATGATCGTGAGTTCCCCCCAATGCATTATCGCACTTCCATGCCCCGTGTTCAGATAACATCTTGCATCCAAAACTCTGGATATCTACAATTCGAGCCCAGACTCCTCCAACTCGCAAGCGTCACTCTTTATCGAACTCACAAATTGTATATCCATCTATATCTTGACATCAGGAGTCTGCCCAAGCGATTTCATTTCCTTAGCCAACTTTATGGCCGCGGGTTCCCAGGTACGCGATATCGAACTCGCATTCTCTGTGCTCTGAGTATACATCTTCCATCTGAAACTTGGGTGATCTACAATTCCAGCACGGACTCCCAGGTTAAAAAAGGTACCAAAGCATCTTTAATTATCATCCATGCCTGCCACATTCGCCCCTTCCCAATATACATTAATTATGATTTTACTGGTGACAGTTCACAGATGTTCGAAAATATTGGCATTAATAAGCGAAAAGCTCGAGGTAATCTCCCATTAAATTGCATTTATGGGAAATTATTATGGAATCTGATTAGTTGCTTCTGTCAATCTCGAATTCACAAAAAATGATGGTTGTTTTGGTTGTTTTGGTTTTTTTAAGATGTAATCGTAGCAATAATTCGATATTGTGCTGGCCCACTGTCATCTACATAGGTGTTCACATGATGTCGCTCTTTAATATTGTGCACATAATTTTAGAACCTTACAGGTTTGCATATTTGATGCTCTTATTGCATATGGAAATGTTTCTCCACCTTTCCAATTTGAACATAGTTTGTATTTGGGCCACAGAGAACAACAATAAAATAAAATAATATGAAATTTGTTCAAGTAAATATCAACAAATTATCTTCTAACTTGAACCTGTTTTTGTCAAAATGCGGGTATATTACACAGTTGTCAATGTTTTCCCCACTTTTCAATAGTTTCTCGATTTCCCTACCATCTTTGCACGCTTTCCCAATGCAAATTGATGATGCTTTTATTAGCTTTGAAAAGATTGGCATAAAAGGAGAAAAGGTCACAAGCATCTGCCATTAAAACACATCAAACCAAGATTTACCAGAGATTGTATTATATTGTTGCAGCATCCATTTTAAATACAATAAGGAGAAAAGGAAGGTTTTCATCACCTTATGGTTGCAATTTGACACAATGTCTGTGGAGATACCCTGAATATTTTTGCGCACGGGGACCTACGTTTTCAGTGGTCCATAGCTTATGACTACTACTCCCTCTGCCCAGATGAAAGTTATCTCGACATCTGAAATTGCAATGGCACATTGTATCCCCATTTTTTTTTATCTTTACAGACTTGGTCACGTGTTGCGGCGAGAACTAGATTCCGAACCAACAGATTGTCCAGATGGGCGACCATTTCCAAATCTCCCAATCACCTAAAGTATTTTGAAAGATGTTAACACTTCCCGACCCAACGCCTACTTTGAAGGCCAATAATTGCAAGCAATTCTTAAAGAAACATGGCAATGAACTAGACCTCTTATCAAAGTTGTTACAGGACCCAACGCCCACTCCTCGGGACATGGCCATATTACAAGTCAGTGCATGTAAAAACATTTTTCAGCAGATTGCATTCCTTTTCACGAAGACAAGAAGACATGCAAGTGCAACTAGCATCTCTCGAATGCTTATGTATATTTTATATTTTACGGTCAAGGAAGAAATCATCTTCCATTGCCCCAAGCTGATTTCCATTCAAAATTCTTCCCAGTTATTGCAATACAAGAGGCAGAAGAAATTCTTTATGCCACCTTATTTAATTTTCATCGTGTCGAATTGCTATCCATTTCCTGGACTATCTATGTGTAAGAAGTTGAAATCTGAATTTGACCCATTAACATTCTCGCGCCAGAAATTATGGAGACACGACGCTTGCCAACTACTTTACAAGGTCTTCAATTATTTTGTTTCATTTTTTAAAGTGTTAATATTTGGAAGGTATTTCTCTCGGTTATCTAGCTAGCCAACAATCTTCCTGGATAGGAGGGACACGGTAGAAGAAATGGAGAACTATAATGTTATAAGGATTTTCGGGTCTACACAAAATCCTTGCTTCCTTCCATGTCACATATCTGCTACAATTTTTTTTGTTGGAATAGCATGGGAGTACATCTACTTGCTATTGTTTTTTCTTGCAAAAAGGAAAGAATAATTCATGTCTATGCCTTAGAAAACCCGGGATTTCATGGTTAGGAACCACTTCAACAATTCTTTCACTTACACTATCCTGAATGGACTCCGAACCAACACCAATGATTCGCACAAGCAGAACCGAAAATACCCAGGTGAAAAAAGTGACCAATCCCCGACTACCACAGCCAAGACCACAACATCTCGTGGAAGTACTCCAATGACTTACCCAAGTAACAAAATCACACACAGTTCTTCAGGCAGAGGAGGAGATAAAAACCCTCCCTCCGACAAAATTGAAAGTTGTCACAAGCTTCCCGCGGGCAAAAAACAGAAAACAATAGTCCAAGAATAGGAGGGACCAAGGAGAGAAATTGATATCTACGATCTCTCCCTCGAAGATATGGAACTAGAAATTGACATTGAAAATTTTTTCCATAGCGACAATCACTTAGACAACACTGCTCCTCACAATCTCGAGATGGACATACCTGGCATAGATACTTTGGATGAATAAGATTCTTTTGCATTTCAGAGCACTGTGTTTGACGGGGAATCAAAAAAATTGTTTTATGAAAACAGAGATGTAAAGAATAAGAAAGGCACATCTCGTTCAGAGTTCAACCTACGCAACATGCGCCCTTCCCGGATATCCAAGATGCACTGAGCAACTGGAGATGTTGTAGACAACTCTATTAGCGGCCTTGAAACGGAGAACCTCATGTTAAAGACGTGAATCAAAGAATTGGAGGCAACTCTAATGCCTCTTCAACTGTTTGCTACTCCTTTGGCAATGGTCGGGTCCACCACACTTGCGCCAAAGTTAAAAGGATCGATAAGCCTTCTCACATTGGCCCGGGACTATGTGGAAAAGAATATAAACAAAAGAATGGAATTAATAACAGAAGCTTGGGAGATGTCAAAGACTATGGTTTCTTTTGGAACAAGAGTGCATGCTTTTCATGAGTATCTGCAAGCAGATCTCAAGAACGAGCAAGGGTTTTATCTCGATGCAATTTTACCATTTGGTTTTGAAGTTATCGGTATGACGGAATTCAGGAGAAGACAAGAGGATCTCTATTTCCTGGATCGAATAGACCAACTAAACGCATGCTGGAAAGAAAAGGTAAAGAACCTGATTGGTATTGTTCAAGAATGTAGCCAGACCATATCTAAAAGAGACAAACTATTCAAGCTAACTGAGATAGAGCTAGCTGGCAGCACCAATGAATTCCAAGACACAAAATTAATATTAAACTCATTGTTTTTAACCAAACAAGCATTTGGTGATCAAGTTCATATCTATAAAACACTGTCATTTGAACATTTCTATGGCATTCTTGAATATGGTGAAGATGATGTGAAAACTTGGCTAGCAGGTTATGCAATTAGAAACAAAAATATTCAAGAAGCATTGCACAAACTGTCTATTGATCTAAGGGACTTGGAAAGTGAACTCTTCAATATAAAAATCCGGCATGAAATGAACATGGCACCCATGAGGAGCTACATCGAAGAATGGTTGAAAAAAGTTATCGACCAGATTACCAATGAAGATCAAAGCCGAGGAAAGCCATAAAAGCACATCAACGAAAAAATGACAAGCCATGGCACACCATCATAGTAAGTTGATATTGATTACATTCTTATGTCTTCATCCACTTATTCTAACAAAGCTTTAATCCAAATCTGACAATTTTCTCTTTCTTCTTGCTAGGTTTTGTTGTTTTCCATCGTCAACTTTCTTCTTTCTGTGAACTTCATTCTTGTACATCTTTGCTTCGTAATCGGTGGCAGTCACAATCCGAGTCATTCTGGCAAAGGCATTTTTATTTCACAGAATATGTACTGAACTATAGGTTTTTTTTACAAATTCGAAGACAGTTGTTTTGGGGGAAATATTCTCAAATGTTTTTTGTGACCCAGTTTATCTAAATATAAATATTTGAGGTTGTTCTATGTTGATATTCAATGTTTGGTGTTGTTATTTGGAATTTTTATTTCTTACTAAAATTAACTCATTTCGTTGTACATGTTCCTGTTCTATATTGTGCATCTATTGCAGCTTCCTATATTTCCAAATATTCTTCGATATACAAAATGTAAAGTCATGTATTTTTTTCTTTGTTCCTTGTAGGTTTGAGCAAAAAAAATCCAACCCCAAAACACCATTCAAATTCGAACATGATTTACATTTCGACCACAAATAATCTAGTAAGATACATTAATATGGATTCATTTTAAATAAACATAAACAAAATCCCTTTAAACTTGAACCTGACTCTCTCGAGCTCCTGGATTGTCTACGGGTTGATCGGTTAGTGGACTGTCAATTCCTCGTTTCCATCTATATCTTCACATCAAGAGCCCGACCAATGACCGTCCCTTTCAACACTTGGCCAAATATCTCACTGCGACGTCCCAACTTAGCACTATCGCATTCTTATTCTGTGTGTTTCCTTATATACATCTTGAACCCAACACTTACGCCATATACATTTTGCACACAACAATTCTGTGATAAAAGATAGTATAGAAGACGGAAAATAAAGGTTAATATATTGATATATGTGATAGATATTAGATATCCCATTTGCTCGCAAGATCTTTTTTGCATTTTTCTGGAGAAATTATATATTCTTTGATATACAAAATGTTAATCCATGAATTATTTTTCTTTGTTCCTTGTAGATTTGAGCAAAACAAATCCAGCCCAAAACACCATTTAAATTCGAAAATGGTTTGCATTTGAACCACAAATAATCTAGTAAGATACAGTGATATGGATACATTTTAAATAAACATAAACAAAATCCCTTTAAACTTGAACCCGAATTTCTCAGGCTCCTCATTTTAAATAAACATAAACAAAATCCCTTTAAACTTGAACCTGATTTTCTCGGACTCCTAGATTGTCTGGGGGTTGATCGGTTAGCGGACCATCAAATCCTCATTTCCATTTATATCTTCACATCAAGAACCCGACCGACGACCGTCCCTTTCAACACTTGGCCAAATATCTCACAGTGTCGTCCCAACTTAGCACTATCACATTCTTATCCCATGTGTTCTGTTATATACATCTTGCACCCAACACTTCCATCGTATACATTTTGCACCCAACAGTTCCGTCATTTACAGTTCTACGCGCTATTATACATCTTGCACCCAAAACTTGCGTCATTTACAGTTCCACTGTATACATCTTGCACCAAAAACTTTCGTGGTCTACAATTCCTTTACATATTGGAACATGCTCTACATTTGGGACACAAATTATCTATTACAATACATTAATATAAATACAATTTAAATTAATGGTCTTATATTGTCACATCATGAGCCCGACCGACCACAGTTCCTTTCAACACTTAGCCAATTATCTCTTCGCGGGGTCGCGCCTTAGCGCGGACGAAATTTTGTGCCCCATGTTCTGTGATATACATGTTTCATATAACATTTCTGTGGTATACATTTTTTCAACAAACACTTCCGTCATTCAAAGTGGATGTTAGCGGTTTGACAGTCGTGACAAGTCCTCCCGTGCCGACGTAAGGCCCCGCCTGTCAAATTGTATATATATTCTGCTTCTACTCTTGACTACTCAGTGGTTCGCTTATTTCCATTAGCAACCAAAAAAATGTATTCAACAGCGATTTACGAGAGCCCGACCTAAGGCCCCGCCTATCAAATTGTATTCAACAGCGACCCCCAGGTTGGCGCTATTATAGATCTTGCACCCAAAACGTGCGTCATCTACCATCATCTTATAAAGCCCGCCTATCCGAAAATCCGCGATCTGAAAAGTGGCTAGGCATCGAATGGTCTACATTTGGACCACAAATGCCCCATATTCTGTTATATACATGTTGCACACAACATTTTCGTGATATACATTATGCACCAAACACTTCCGGCATTCAAAGTGGATGTTAGCAGTCGGTCGGAGTCACGATTTAAAGGCACAACCACAAATGTGAACCGGTCCATCCGCCAACACGCCCATTTGGACATTTTCTAAAAAACGACTAAGTAACGAGAAGGATAGTAGAGAGGGAAAACGGTCGTGACAAGGGCTCCACAGGAGACGTAAGGCCCCGCCTGTCAAATTGTATATATATTTTGCCTCTACTCGTAACAACTCAGTGGTTCACTTATTTCCATTAATAACCAAAAAAATGTATTCAACAAGGACCCATGGGTTGGTGCTATTATATATCTTGCACCCAAAACTTACGTTGTCTGCAATTCCTCCACATATTGGAACATGGTCTACACTTGGACCACAAATTAGATATTACCATACATTAATATAAATACAATTTTGAATAAATATACTTAGACTTGAGCCTAAACTTCCGTACTCAACAATTCGTCGCGACTTGATGCTATCGATTTCTTATGCCCCGTGTTCCATGATATACATGTTGCACACCACACTTCCGTGATATACATTTTGCACCAAACACTTGCGTCATATACAATTCGACCTCGGTTATAAAATCCGCCTATCCGGAAATCTGCGATCTGAAAAGTGGCTAGGCATCGAATGGTTGGCGGTCGGTCGTAGTCACAATATAAAAGCACAAGCGCAAATGTGATTCGGTCCATCTGCCAAAGCACCCATTGGGGCATTTTCCCAAAAACAACTAAGTAACGAGAAAGATAGTAGAGGAAAAACTGTCGCACGAGCTTCAAAATAGGGTGACAAGGATTCCCAAGGAGACGTAGTGCTCCGCCTATCAAATTGCATATATATTTTGCTTCTACTTGTGACAACTAAGTGGTTCGCTTATTTCCATTAAAAACCTAAAAAAACTTATTCAAAAGCGATTTACAAGAGCCCGACCGACCCCGGCATTGGCGCTATTATAGATCTTGCACCCAAAACTTGTGTCATTTACAGTTCCAATGTATACATCTTGCACCAAAAACTTCTGTGGTCTGCAATTCGTCCACATATTGGAACATGGTCTATATTTGAACCACAAATTATCTATTACAATACATTAATATAAATACAATATAAATTAATGGTCCTATATTGTCACATCATGAGCCCGACCGACCGCAGTTCGTTTCAACACTTAGCCAATTATCTCTCCACGGGGGTCATGCCTTAGCGCTAACGGAATTTTATGCTCCATGTTCTGTGATATACATGTTGCACACAACATTTTCGTGATATACATGTTGCACACAACATTTTCGTGATATACATTTTGCACCAAACACTTCGGTCATTCAAAGTGGATGTTAGCCGTCAGTCAAAGTCATGATATAAAAGCACAAGTGCAAATGTGAACCGATCCGTCTGCCAACGCGCCCATTGGAACATTTTCAGAAAAACGACTAAGTAACGAGAAATATAGTAGAGAGGAAAGATGGTTGTCACAAGGGCTCCCGAGGAGACGTAAGGCTTCGCCTATCAAATCAACTCATTGGTTCGCTCATCCCCCGAGTTGGCGCTATTATAGATCTTGCACCCAAAAATTGTCTCATCCACAGTCTCGCTGTATACATCTTTCACCAAAAACTTTCGTGGTTTGCAATTCGTCCACATATTAGAACATGGTCGACATTTGGACCACATATAAATACAATTTTAATAAATATATTTAAGTGCCTTAGGGCTAATGAAATTTTATGCCCCATGTTCCGTGATATACATGTTGCACACAACACTTTTGTGATATACATTTTGCACCAAACACTTTCGTCATTTACATTTCAACGCACTATTATAGATCTTGCACCCAAAACTTGCGTCATTTACAGTTCTATTGTTCATTTTTACATTTAAACGATTATCTCTCTGCGGGGTCGCGCCTTAGCGCTAACGAAATTTTGTGCCCCATCTTCCGTCATATACATGTTGCACACAACATTTGCGTGATATACATTTTGCACTGAACACTTCCGTCATTTACAATTCCACCCCATTTTCCACAATTTACCTTGTAATCTGCTTGGCAGGGACTACGCTGCCACGCAACACTTGTTAAGATATGTTTCATGTTATGAGATAAGTGATTATGATGAAGATGTTGGATATACATTGGTATTTTGGGTGGAATAATCTTTCATAGGTTGAAGACTTGTTGTAGAAGAGATAAACCTCCCAGATTGTGTATTATAAATAAATTTGGGATCCATCATGTTTGATTTTTTTTTTAAATAATTTTTATTTATTTATTTTTACTTAAACAATGTTTTCAGTTTTGTCTATTTTGGCCATACTCCCAATTTTTTTTTAGTTTTCATTAAATCATTCATGACATTTTCTTTATTCAACCATTAATGACATTTTCCTTTAAGGATGTTTCTCATTTTATAAAGGTTTTGATTAAAAATTTTGGCTTTCAAATGTTTTCATTTCACATATTATTTATGATTTCTTCTCATTTACATACATTCCAATGAGTTACAATATTTGACAAGCTACAATCTTGGTTTTATTGTTGATTTTAAAACCAATGTTCTGGCAATGATCAATCATAATCTACGAAACCCTACTTAGCCTGTCATAACTTTGATACCCATGAACCATAAATAGTTGTTTAATATCTTGTTGTGGTACGTTAGGCATAATCCAATCATCATAAATTAAAATCAATTTAATGGAAAATTAAATCAAGGTCCTTTCAAACTGTATACGAACAGTCCTCCTTTCTCGAAGTTCATTGATTCACATCCACATATAACTTTGAACTGCATCATCGTATTCGTGAATTATTACCTATAGTGTTTCTTCCTCGAAATAAGATTTTGTTTCAAGTATTGAAGCTTTGTTTTCATTTACTTGTAAGCAAGAGTCTATTAGGTTTTGTTTATGAGGGTTTTCCAAACTGTAGCGTGGTAAACTTTCAATATGGGAATGATTTCTAGAGTTGAACCCTGTGTCCGTCTTATTGAAGCTCAAGAAGATTATTTTCCAACTTTTGAGAGGGTTGGTTGGTTAATTTTATGTGCATGTTTAATGGTTACAATGCACAGGTCACCAAAGGTTTCACACAAACTTTCAATGGTAAACACGCTAAAATTAGGGATATATGTTAAGGTTTAAGATATTATTAGAATTCTTTGCATTTCACTAGATAACAATAGCATAAGATACGATCACTAAGAAATACACAATCACAAGAGACACATCATTTATCCTGGGAAACCCTCATGGGGGAGAAAACCCAGCAAAACTTCCTTATTATAGCCAGTACAATGCTAAGAGATAACAAAAACAAATACAGAAAGTTCTCTCCCAAGAATCTCTCTCTCTCTCTCTCTCTCTCTCTCTCTCTCTCTCTCTCTCTCTTCTTCAACTACAGCTCCGAAACTTGCTTCTCAATGAACAAGTGAGTGTGTGTCTAAATGAGACGCTAGCCTCCTTATTTATACAACTCTAGAACGTGTGGATGGAGGTGTCTCTTCACTGGCAGGGTCGATTTATTCTTATGGGGTGGTTATAACCACCTTTAATATATTCTGGGGCTGACTTCTTATTCTTCCTATTACAA
>JZKD02S0944453.1:206017-221667 GCA_000966675.3 Picea glauca | reverse complement strand
CTCTCTCTCTCTCTCTCTCTCTCTATATATATATATATATATATATATATATATATATATATATCAATTTGTTATTCAATAAAATATAAAATCTGTGCAATCAATTAGAAGGTGTATATATTTTGAATTTAGTTTTTGTACATTAAGATAGTTATAGGTAATTGGACCTACACCAGTCAGAATCACCATTTACAACGGATAATGGTCTAATAGGGACCCTGACAGGGCGAATTCTTGAATGTTGAACATGGTCATATTTGAACATCAACAGGACCTTGCTGGAAAATGGGGAAATTCAATTAGGGAAAGGGCTCATGTCTCAATGAGTGGAAGCGGAAGTATGGAAGTGGAAGGGGTTGTGACTAACCAAAGTTAACTTAGGTATAACTTGGGTAAAAGGGTGGAAGGGGAAGGGGTTGTGATTCACTTTTACGTTGTGTTTGACACTTGTAAATTCAGCCTCAAGCCCAAATTCTATCTTTCATGAGTAAGGGAAATCCAAGAGACAAATCTTGGGAATATGTTACATTGAGAGGGATTATAAAAAAACTTACCTACCCATTGTCGGGGCTAGATGGAACATGAGGAAATGGTTAGGAGAATTACCATGATTATTTACTTATGATTTCATATTCTATACTTTGTTGAGTGGAATTGTTGATTTCTCTAAATTGATATGTGTGGGCTAAGGGATTGGGAGTGTTCTTGTATCATTATGGCATATTATTGGAGTGTTCTTGTAGCATTATAGTTGTGATCACTAGGGGCTAAAGGTGGTAGTAAATTCTTTGTACGGTAGGATTCCACTATTAAGTGTGGTTGCGATCACCAAAGATGAAGGTGGTAGTAATATATTTGATAAGGGGGACACCACTATATATTGTGGTTGTGATCAGTAAGGTTTAAGGTGGTAGTAAGACCCCTACACACCATAAACCCATCATATTTTGAGGTGTTGCAAATCTAGGATCCTCTCCACCACACAAAGGTTGAATTGATGAGAATTTGATTATGTTATCCATTGGGATATTATGTGTGATATATTGAGAGTTCTTGTATGCCTGAATCTTTCTCACCTCACTGATTGGATGTAATGAGCTTAGTTGATCCGAAGTAGAAGAGGCAATATGAGGGGGGTTGTTGGTATGTCATGGGTGGACATGTTGATCATCATCAACAAAGAGATCATTGTCTTCAATGTGGGCCATGAAACATGATCTCCTCTAGTTACCTCCTTGGTTTGGTGTAACAAGCCCATTGGACTAAAAGGCATTGGAAATCACTTCTATTTCAACTAAATTTCATTGGGTAGTGTTGTCTTCTAATCCACGCCTTGGGTCACATGGAAGAAATCATCAATCAACTGGGTGTGGCCTTGGGGGTATGTCTCAAATCGAGTAGTTGTTACCTAATTCTCGACTCCTTCGTCTAGGCTAACTCCTAGAGAAGCCAAGGGGGGTAGTCCCTAAAAAGGAATCTAAGGTTGATTAGATCTAAGTAAAAATAATAAACAATATCATTCTAGGAGTTAATATGAAACAAAAGCAAATGCGACTATTCTAGCAACATAAAATGACACAAATAAAAACTTGCTTAAGTAAATCAATTACTTCAAGATTATTGATAAGCAAAATAGAATACTTGAAAGTGAATGAGAAATATTGATGATAAGAAAAATGGAAATATGTAGACCAATGCCAAAAGTAAAGTATTGCTGCAAGATATATGCGTTGCAAGTGCTCTTGGTAAATTTTATTATTAAGGATGATCGGTTGATTAGTGGGTTAATTCAGTGAAGTGGCTTGATCTTGCAAGTCCACTTTGTGCATGCAAGATTGTAAGTGTGAAAAAAAATAAAATCTAATCTATGATTTGTCCCCTTAAGAATTATCCCTCAAATGGGTACACACAAGACTGCAACACTTCCAACGAGAAGAGACTAGGTCTCCAAGTTTCCCCCTGAAGTCCCATGCAATCCCACGAGTATTGGTCCCTTTGAGAAATAACAGAAAAATGATTGTCCTATTTTAACTACTCCATGCCACTAAGCTTCGTTTTTTATTGCACCCCAAATCAAGCAAATCTCGCAAGGGTCAAGAGCATACTAAGGCGCCGAGGGGGAAGGTTCTTTATTTTGCAAAACAAAAATGTTGAAAAGGAAACTAAATTAGCTAGTCTATGAAAATAAAACTAAGATAAAGTTTTGCAGTGCTTGGGTTTATTTTAGATTTATTTTAACTTGCAAAATAAAAGGAAGAAAAAGAAAAAGACAAAAACACAAAAAGAGACAGTTTCCCATAGGCGCTAGGGGAATGAAAAACCTAGTGGGTAATACCACTCTTTCTTTTAGGTCACAAATCTTTGGAATAATGTATCTTGGTCTTTTATAACTTTCAATACCAAGCGGACTTAAAAAATGATAGAAGAACTTATTTAGATCAAATAAGAGGTATTTTAGGGGGTCCTAGATGATCTGAATCCACGAAATTTGGGCAGAACCTCCTCCTAGTTGTTTGCAAAACCTGGAAAAACAGCAAGCTAAAGATGCCAAGGGATGCCCAAAATCACTTTGAAAGTTCCCGCAAAATGGTGTTAGATTTGTACAAAAATTATCCAAGTAAAAGAATGAACAAAATATAAACAAACTAACTAAGATTGAGCAATAAACTAATTATTCTAAATGGATTTTATTTGTTGTTTGGAGAGTGAACAAAAGTCACCTAGATTAACTAGATATAGAGATAAAAATATTTATTGTGAAAGAAAGAAAGAAAGATCTATCTTTTACTAAGGCACTTTTTACTTGAAAAAAAACTTTAAAAGGGATGATCTTTCCTTAACTAGATCTATCAAAAGATATATAAATTGTAAGCAAGATGTAGATCTAGTTGAACTTTGCATGCAAGGTTAAATTCTTTAATATTGGAAATGAACTTATAGATCTAACGGTTTCATGTAATAAAGGTAACCAATGATATTTTGATTTTATGAAAGAGAGATAGAAGGAAATAGCTTGCAATGTGGAATTTCTTTGGGCTATGGGGTCCTACGGTATTGCACTAAGGGACTTTGTCCAATAGAGCTTCAAGCTTGTGGGAGGATGCACTAGGATAGTCCACGACTTCTGAAAGGAAGAGTAACTTGCAAATTAAAAGGCTTTGCAAATGGGGATTTTTAATCCCCTTTTTCCTATTAAAGAGGTGATTCCTACACAAGAGACCTAGATAGCATGTTAGTTCATCTAAAAAGACATGCAAATCAAAACCTCTTAATGTAAAAAGAGACAGTGATAACACATCTTCAAAGCCCCATTCAACAGAAATACATGCAAACAAATAATTCACAGTTGCCTCATATGATTAGAACAAAAACATCAAGAAACCACACAATGTTGCACAATACCCAAGTGACCTCCAAAGTCTTGAATATTTATTCCAAAAGCAATGATGATTACAATATAGTACAAAAGTGTTTCCCCAATGTCCTATTAGCTAAATGATGAGGGATCACTTTGTTTAAATATACAAGAGAAACATAGATCCCAATGAAGAGGGTGCACATCCCAATGTTATAAATGAATTTCATGAAGGAGTGTGTGGAGGACATCACGCATGGAGAGCAACTGCCTATAAAATCTTGAGAGCAGGATATTATTGGCTTAAATTATTCACTGACATGTTAAGGTCAGAGCCTGTAACCCCTGCCAACTGTTTTCAGGCAAGCAAAAGCTTCTTGCATTACCTTTAGTCTCAGTTAAAACAAAATCCCCATTTCAACAATGGGGGTTGGATTTTATCGGTGAAATCAATCCACATTCTAGCACGCAACACAAATGGATCCTGACCGCTACAAATTATTTCACTAAATGGGTAGAAGCCATTCGGACCAGAAACGCTAGAGACTCGATAGTGATAAATTTCTTGGAGGAAAACATTTTATCTAGATTTGGTTGTCCTCAGAAGATAGTTACTGATAATGCTCAAGCTTTTAAATCCATGGCCATGATAAGTTTATGTCAAAAGTACAACATTGTACTAGGACATTCTACAGCTTACTATCCTCAAGGAAATGGATTAGCTGAATCATCAAATAAAAGCTTGATCACCATAACTAAAAAGGTGCTGAATGAAAACAAGAAAGCCTGACATGTGCATTTGAAGTATGATTTATGGGAAAATCGGATAGGCACTAAGAGATCAATCAGGATGTCCCCTTTCCAAATGGTGTACGGCACTGAGGCAGTACTACCCATAAACCTAGCTTTTCCTGTAATGAAACTCTGGCAAGACGAAAAGGAAGAGCCAAATCATATCACCAGAAGAATAAATCAATTAATTGAAGTCCAGCAAAATAGGGCTTAAGTGGATGAAAAACTCCATAGGTATTAGGATAATATGAAAGCCATGTTTGACCAAAAAGCTAAAGACAGAGAATTCCTCCCTGGTGACCTGGTTTTAAAGTGGAATGTTAGGAAGGAAGATTAAGGAAAGCATAGTAAATTCGACCATATTTGGTGCGAACCTTTCAAAATCACAACTTCTTAAGGGAAGAATTCATTTTTGTTAGAAAATATGGATGGTAAAATCATTTTATGCAATAGTCGATTTCCAAATTCTCACTGTACATATCGGTTTGGTTTTCACAATTTTTATTTACAATTTCAGTGTTTCGGTAAGTTTTTATTTTCACAGTAAATAGAAACAGGTTGGTTGATTTCATTTAAAAAATCAAAATATAAAAATGAGTAACAAGTAGGTTCTAATCTACAAGAGTTCCTAACAGTTGTCATGTTCATTTCATTGCAGGATACCCATTGACAACAGACAGATAATCTGTAGCAGAAATCGACACACATTGAATTTCTCTCGAAACGGGTGACAAACAAATAGTTTGCTTGGCTGAAAATATAAAGTAAATCTGAGGGATGAACTTCTGCCCTACAGATTCAAGTTAAAATTTTCAAAGAGATTTAAATAAATAAGATAGAAGTCTCATCTGAACTAATATTGTCACCTAATTTACAATCCAAGGAGTATAAAATTATGGCTTGAATCTCAAGTTTTTCCTCTAGATTTAAAATAAAAATAAAATTATTTTTAAAGAAAAAGTTAGAAATAAAAAGACCTTAAGAAGAAATTCAGGAATCTATAAACAAATTCACATAGGAATGACCAGAATTCATAATAGAACATCTAGATCTTTATATAATTTTCTTTCTTATCCTTAAGTGAGTTTTCCTACGTCCGAATATTTTCTTTCTGGTTTTCAAGGAGAAAAAAGAACTTCACTTTAACTCTGAAAACTTATGAACAAGTCTTCAACTCGAGAATAGGCAAGAATTTTGATGATATTCCTGACTTTAACTGAAATACAAAGTATGTTTGAGTTAAGCCTAACTACTTTAGCCCTTTTATTGGATTTAAACTGATTAATTTCACTCAAGGAAAGTCCGTGGAAAATAAAAACTCCTCATAAATTTCCCAGTAAGCAAGGGTGTTTTGAAAGTCAGAAGAGGATTAGTCCAGAGTAATCAAAGTGAGTTAACAGACCTCTATGCTAAAATATAAATAGATATGATCCCTGGTATATTTTATTATATACAAATTGATTGCCCCACTTCATGTTCTAAAATATAAGACAGATGGTGAAAGGAAATTCATAAAATGATTGGCCCCATCTAGTCCAAAAAGAGATGATGAAAGGAAATTCATTCAATGATTGCCCTCATCTCAGCATTTAAATACAAAGTTATTAATTGAAGTGGTGAAAGGAAATTCAATATAGGAATTAAATAACTTCACCGGGGTACTAAACAGGCTTGCTAGCAGTGAAGCAATATCTATGATATTTCCAAGACTGTTATACATGTATTATAATGTACTCTGGCAACTAGTTCCCTTTTCAGGCTAAATCTACATTCTATGCTAACGCGGGACTCCCCGTTTAAAACATTAAAATTACTTTCCCTTGATGCGAATAAAATCAAACAAACTCTGATAGATTGGTTAAAGTTGTTTTGATTATCTCAAGCAATTCTAAAATCAGTTTTGAGAAAAGGAACCAATTTAAGCCTAATTTCAAGATTGATGAATGATTAAGTTTTAAAGGTGTTTGGAGATATGGTGAAGTCCTCTTCTAGAATGTGTTTCACAGTCCTCTTTCAGAATGTGTTTCATAGAACTGCAATAATCACTCCATTTACCCAAAAAAGGCACTCGGTCTACTGTTCTTCTCATCCCGCAAGGAGACGTGATCCCTAGATGGAGCCTATGTTGGAACACATATTTTATTTTTCTAAACTTTAGACTTAAAAAAAAAAAAATCCATTTTTTCGTTTAAATAAGGACAAATGCACACTTGGATACCACCCTCAATAAAATCTTTCGATTAATCCAATAGTCTAAAATCCTTTAAAGTTATGGAGCCGCCCTTTCGTTAAAAAGTCAAATCACTAAAGACAGCCTTCAAAGTGTCGGGATTCAGGGATTCGCAATACTAACAGATAGAATACAAATATCTCCAAAGTCTCGATATGCGAAGTCACGAAACTAGCTTAAGTTAAATCGGGTTAATTAAACAATTAAAATGATTAACGAGCTTTAACCTTATCGCAACTTCACGTTTCGCGAATCTTGCCTCGAATGATAACTTAAACTCCCGATACCCGAAATCACAAAATCATTAATTAATCGCGATTATTTACAAAATTTAAGCATGATTAATATTAATTAATCAATCGCGATTTCGCGATTCAGGTATCATAGCTTGAACTGAAGTAGGATAGCCCGGGACCCAAAACCCCGAAATGGATTAAGGTTAAACATAGTTAATTAACCATATAAACTCGATTTATTAACAAAATAAAACAATTTTATTTAGACCTTGAGTTTATGCCAATTGCGATACGAGTGATTTCAAATTTCATTTATACTTTTCTAATCACGAAATATTGGCCATTAATGTTATTAAATGACCAGCCTAGGGAAATGATCTCAAATAAGATCCTGTTTTAACGCCTGAATCTTTTTATTAAAAGAATTAAACGCATTGTCAGTGAAGGTATATGCAGGTCTATGCGTTTAAGGGAAGAAAGCCTTTTTCATTTTTAATTACATTCGCGTTCCAGTAGAACTTGCTTAGCAAGATACTCAGTCCTGTGCATTTTCTGTGACAAATAACAGGTTTTTGAGAACTGCTACCATGCCGCCACGAAAAGCAACGAAAGCAACTGGTCAGAGTTCAAGCCAGAGCTCAAAGGTTTTCTCCGACACCTCGCCCAGAAGTATATACACGGTGAAAACATGGACGGATGTATTCAACATCCTACAATACGAACTGGTAAATTGCCCGGATGATTCAAGCGACAACGAAAAGGAAGACTTATCTACCAAATACAAGATTATTGCTTAGTTAGAGCTGCATAAGGTAACAACAAGGCCGAGGCTTTTACCCTACAATGACATGATTGGATGCACACTGGATCATGTGGATATCCCAACTAGAACTATATTCAATTCTCAGAAGGTCATTGTTGGGTCATTTCGGCCAGAACACATACAGGTGATGTATAAACTGTCTCCAACACCAAACTTCATTTACAATGCCAGTTTTCTAGTGAATTTTAACGAGTGTGATCAATTTGGAAAGAGTCTTTCCGACTTGATCAAGGACTGGTGTTCACGCCCTGAAAAGTTCAGAGCCAACTCTCACGGCATATACTCAATCTCATCGCTATAACCTCAGTTCATGTATATAGCCATGATGATGTGTAGACTCTATGGAAAAGAGAGTACATCTCATTTCTTTCTACCATGGGTACCCATTATACACACAGTAGCGGAAGAGTATTCTTTTGACTGGGCCAAGATATTGTCGAACAGTCTGGCTAGTGAAATTACAGAATACCAAACACAAAAATCCAAGGGGCAACCAACTTCATTTCATGTAAACTTATATTATGGACGCCATCTGTTTCATGACGCTTTTACCACTGGTGGGTTGGAGATGGACTCCAAAGAGCGCAGAACCAATTCATATTTATCATTCAAAACTCTGGGAAGACAAGGCGAAAGATTTATTTTATGAAATTTGTAATTGGGCAGCGATGTTGATGCACATTGCTATCTTTGGTCACCCACCTCCTAGAATTTCAGACAAAGTTGTGGTTAACCAATTTTTACCAGACCGACTAGTGTGCCGCGAGATCGCACGACAAACTGTACTCGGCGGGATTAGCAAAGAGCTCAAAGCACTGCAGAAAAAGGTATGGCCATCTTTTCCCTTACATATTGGTTCATTTTCTTTACTGGATTTCAGCCACTCCAAATTGGAGGCTGCGGCCTTAGAAGAAATAAAGCTGGTCAACATTGAATTCAAGAAGCACGACTCGCAGAAGGTCGTGGGTAACCATACGACTAGCTGCAATCTAAAAAGGTATGAACATGAAGAGTCCCCTCAAGACGAAATTCTCCGAGAGGCAAAGTCTTACCAAGAAGTTCTGAGCTAAGTTCGAGCTCTATCACCTGATCAAATGATTGATTTTTACAACTTCTAGAGGCACCGAAGAAGTAGCCTCCCTAAAGTATTACAAGGAGAAAACACAATGTTTCCAGCGACGTAGCAAACAGAGACCCGAAATCCAGAAGTCGTAAGCTCTAGCAAACAAGAAGCTCTGGAAAACTTAGAGAAATCAGTGGTCTCGACTCAAAAAGACGACACCCCGACGACAGATGTATCAGATAACCAGGCCAAAGATCAAGCAGAGACACTAACAAATAAAGGAGAAGATAGGCCATTGTCTTCACCAGATAAATCAACTACAAACGTGACCGGAAAACAGTTATCCATAGAAATCGACAGCCCCATTCAGTTTGTCACGCCATTGAAGTTGACCAAAGGGAACCCCGATGCAGAGGTAATATTCATAGGAGATCTCATGCCTATCTCTATCGAAGAGATACCTCCTTCCGATTTTTTTTTCAGCAAGAAAAGGAAAGTTGTGGTGAAGAGACAAATGCACTAGAAAGAAGGTGCCACTATCAAAAAGCACAGGGTGCTATTGGAAGGACAAAATTTGAAAGAAGAAGACTTTATTACAAAGGTAGCAGGCTCTTTGGGAGCTTTTGCAATGGCTAACCAATTCTTAGTTGATAATTTGAAAGAAAAACTGAAGCTGAAGAATCAAATGACAAATCAATTGCAATCACAAATAAGTGTTGTAGAAAAGAATGTCTGTAGCGAAATCAACAAAGGTCTTGAACAGGCTAGAGCTAGTAATAGACAAGAAATCCAACTACTCAAGTCCAGTCTTGATGAGATGCATAAGAATGTGCAAGTGAGCAAAAGACGAGCCATCTAGCAAAATGAGTTGGTAAAACAATTACAAGACAAGGTCAGTTCCACTGAGAACATAGTTGTGGATATAGCAGTGTTTCGAGCTCAAACATTGGAAGTGCTAAAAAAACTGGAAATAACACAAAAGAGCCTTTTTACTAAGGTAGAAATCATTCAAAATCATTTTCGGAAAGTAAACCAATCATTGGATAATATTGGTTTCAGAGAAAGAGAGGCTACTGCAGCCTGGACCACTTTTGAAGAAGTGGTTGTGTCATCGATTAGAGAAGAAATATCTGTAACTCCCAGATTGATTGTTGCAGAGCAGATTAGAGGTGATATGATATTAAAGACATGGGAGGCCAATATAGTCGAAAGTAAAAGAATGACCAAGGAAATAAGAGAGGCTTGTGAAGAGGTTTTTCATTCACTAAATAAAGAATCATTAGGCCTCAGAAAGGATGATTGTTCTGACGTACTAGGACAAATCGACATTGTAAAGCAACAACTTGACATCAAAGAAATCTTAGAATAAGCTCAGGCTTAAATTTCATAGCTAAAGTAGGTTGACATCGCTCAGATAGATAGATGGCTGGTAAAGCCCAATTTACAGTTACAGTCAATGACTTCTGCAGACAAAAAGATAGAAGATAGGCTGCCACAATTTCAGAAGAAGTTGTATCTTTTTGAGGCAAAAGATGGAACAGAACCTTCTAGACTAGTAGTACAATTTGTAAGAAAGTGTGTCGAATGTATTGAGCAGGAAAGGGGAGTACCTCAAAGAACCAATGAGAGATAACATATAAATATATGTTTCTGCTGGTATAAGAGAGAGAAAGAGAGAGAGAAGAACCAAGTGAAACGTTTCAAGTTTTCATTTTGTAAACGTTATTATCTAGAAATAATGAGAATTCTAACTGCATAGGGTTGGGAATCTCTTGTATAAATATATTGTCAAAAGACTGAAAAAAGGGCAGCTTCTTGTTGGATGTAATAAAAAAAATTATCCTCATCGAGAATTAATAGAAGTCCCGACCAAAGATTCCACATTTCATCCAGTTTGAGTTATGTGTTCTTCTATCTTTCCACATCTCAGCATCTTTTTATATATTTCCTTGATGAATGCCCGATCGCAACTTACTACAACATCTACTGTGGTTATTTTTCATTTAGTCATCTGATAACAAAAAACTTTTCCTCTGTTTTACTGTTAGTAAATACAAGACCTGTGAGTTAATTGGATTACTACATTTTATGCTTCATTTAAGGTTATTTTATCTACTTTCTTCTTTTGTAGCAAAGTAAGATTCTTCTGTAACTGATGCCTTGCTTTGTCTATCAAATTTATGTTTTTCTCACATTTCATTCAGTACTTTTAATTTTAACTCAGACACAAAAAACAACCTCTGAGTTGTTATACTGTTAATTTCAATTTAAGGGTTTTTCTCACGTAACTGAGGTAGAAAGAGAAAACATTAAAACTTTCCTTATTTTTTTATGCCTGACATTATATTTTAAGCCTTAAGCATAAAATCAGGAACAACATGGATGATAAATATGCTCACAAATCACTAGATCTCAAACCCCCAATATGCCCTCCTTCATGAAATTCGCCCAACTATAAAAATAAATAAATATGGAGTAAAACCCACAAGCAAAGAACCCCAAAAGGAGCCATGAGTGGGTTCAATAAGTACCCTAGCAAACTCCACCAAGATCCAACTCCACAAAGGCGAATCAAACCCTCCAAGAATGGACAGTGCGCACCACCTGCAGGAATGATCCACTGAAATACGCCCTCTCCTTATACCCTGTAGGAATGGTGCCTGTAGTTGAATAGAATTGAACTAGAATGGTGGTGGAGGAATATTTCACCTCATTGGCCAAATTTGGATCAGGAAAGGTGGACTATTTCACCACCGAACTGATGTCTAGTGTTTGTTCAGTCAAAACCCTCAAAACCCCCAAGTATCATGGGCTCTCTAGCAAGAAGCCAGACATCAAAATGATAAACAACATAATGAGAGAATAGAGGCCCCTATCTCTCTTTTATCCTCCTTGTTCACCTTGTATCTCCAAGTCACTTTTACTTTATTTTATTATTAATTAATTAAATCACTTTAATTAATTAATAAATCAGTTTACCTCTAAAAAGTGATTTATCCCTCTTTATGGCTTCTCTGGCCACTGAAAGTCACTTCTCATCATCCTATCCTATAGTGTTATTCCTCCTGATTCCGATGAGCTATTACACTAAGAGGTTCCTCCAAGTATTATGCCCAATATGACCCTCTTACTAAATTTAATTAACATATAGCCCATAATAACTCAAAATTATGTAAATCGTCGGAATGCCATGGAACCAAACCCAAGTTGTGCAGAATGGATCATGATGATGAAATAAGAGGACCGATGCAAGTCAGACCCCATAAAACCCCTCAATAGCTCCTGTACTCACTATCACCTCCCTCTAGCTACTCTGGTCATCATAACACTATAATATAATGATGTCCCAAAGTGGGAACATTACACGAAGGTAAACCCCATAAATGCAAGGGAAGGTTGGGAAGTCTCACCCAAACAGGAGCTAAGGAGAGATGTCAATAGCTGGATTGAAAAGATTCTAGGGTTTCATGCACAAACCTGAGTTGCCCCAAAACCATGGACCTGATTTGAGAATCGGATCACAATCTTCCTCAATGTCGAACACAACAATGAAGAATCATTTAGAACAAGGATGAATGAAGGCTTGTTGTTGCATAATAGGAATCCAGGTAGTCGAGATCCAATTGCTAAGATCAACTAACTTTGGCCAAAAACCATTGAAAAGGAAAACCAAACTCACGAATATGTAGTATTCCTCCTCCTCCTTGGCATCTTGACCCATGGGAATGATAAGGGGAGGGGCTTCCTGAACTAGAAGAGACAAAGAAGAAGGAGCAAAGCCCCGATCAACAACCTCATGAAAAGAGGCCCCAGAGTTTGATTGTAGCTGCTAGGAAAAAGAAGAATAAAGAAAGAATAACTATAAATAAAGAAAAAAAGAATAGAAAAGGCCTCTCAAAATCCAATCAAACTTGAGCTCTACCCTTTTTGTGTTCACCCCAGTCCCAAAGTAGTGATGCTATAGTTTGAAACCATATAAAGGGGACTTGCAAATATAATAAGAGGACAGTAAAAAGGTAGATTAAGGGGTTTGGAAAAATGTACATCTTAGAAAGTGGTAACTCTGGAGAAAGTGCACTCTCCACAAAGGCACTCATAGAAATGGACTAAATTCACCATAAGCCATGAAGTAATCCCAACACGTACCACTATCATACTTACTTTTGAAGGGTTCTTTTCTTTCACTACTTCCCATGGGACATATCACTCTACTTGGATCTTTTCTTTCATTGTTTTGGGTGGGCGCACCTAATAGGGTTAGATGAAGGTCCTCCCATATTCAAACTTGTCAACTTACATAAAGTCATGAGTTAATGTGAAATTTGAAAGGGATACCAAGTGTGAATTTTCCATGTGGCTTATATCTTAAGTAACAACTTACTTTGCACGATCTAAGAACTGGTATATCTCATGAACATTGTATTTACTTGATTTCATATTTTGTTTTGATTTGGATGCCCCTGACATGGTTCTTGAAGGACACCCCAGGTGTTCACCCAGGACGTTGTGCCTCTATTGTAGGATATGGCACGTGTGATGCAGAGCATTGAGTTACCTACTGGCTTGACACATTCAAACATTAGCTTTCACATCTTCTAGAACTTGGATGATGGACAAATGGGCTTGATTTTGATAGATATGTGTTATAATCCTAAATTGCACCAAACATGCATACCTAGCATTAGGCCATCCTACTTACTATTTTTTCCAAGCTAGCACTGAACAACTCTTCTTAAAAACACTATTTTTGAATATGTACGCACCATGCACCACTACCGCCCATGTATGTATGTTGTCTGTACCACTACTGCCCACATACATACGCTATCTGCACCATTACAGCCCGTGTATGCCCACAAAAGTTGCAAAAAATAAAAAGTTGCAAGGGATTCGTTGAGATTATGGGCTATTGGGTAGTTTTCCAACTAATCCACCACCTATAGCTTGTCACCCAACCAAGTAACCATCCTTTTGTCATATAAAAGGAGGTGTTGGGGTCTCATTTCAAGGAGAAACATAGCAACAATGAAACTCTGCCCATTTCATTTTCCCCCTTTGCCCCAAGAATTTCCAGCCACATTGTGAGTTTTGAGCCAGAATTCCTTATTCTTGCCTTTTTCCTCATTCATAAGCCTATGCCCATTCTCTAGAGAGAAGTGAGAGAAGGATACATGGAAGCAGTTGGATCTTGCTGAAGAGGAACCCAAGACCGAGTTCGAGGAGCAGTCGTCGATCTCATTTTGTAAGTAACTTTGTGAGTTTAATATAAAGAAGTATTTTTTCCATCCCACCATATGATGTGTTCAATCTTTATGTTTGATTTACATTTTATTATGACATATAACCCACTAATTCATATATAAAATGCATGTTCATAGTTTCTTGTTCGTCTTTTGGTGAATGCAAGTCAGCCTTGGGTGGAGACTTTCAGTCGAGAAGCGGCCGAATGAAAAGGTTTGACACTGGACGCGGATTTTAAGGTAAGATTACTGGATCCTTATACTTTGTATTTTATGCATGAATGTGGGGTATTGTCGGGATAGTTGTTAAAATTAAGAGACTCTAGATAGTTAGCTCTGCCTGCACTTTGAACCCTAGTGTAGTCTGTAGGGGGGTGATCAAAATCTGGACCAGGGGTCAAATTTTAGCTCAAAAATCAACGTTCTGGGAATTACCTCAAAATGAACGAGAGCATAGCCCTCGTCATCACGAAACCAATGCAATTTGTTTCGTCTCAAACAGATGTCGGGAGCGAGAGATATCGCGATCTGTCCGAATCGTCAAACAGTAAAAAAAATGGATGCTGACTGTGCAGTCCGTACAGTCCGTACAGATGCTGACATGGCATGACCGTACGCTGACATGGCTTGACCGTACATGCTGATGTGGCAGAGGTGACATGGCAATTTCATATTGGCAGACTTGGGTGAATCATTTGTTGACACGTGGCAGTTATTGGGCAAATGGTAAGGTGCCACATGGCCCAGTCATGGGCTGCCACGTGGCACCCCTTTATTGGCTATTGGTCTATTGTTTTGTTGTTCAAAATTTTGTATAGTCCACCGGATTCGAACCGTGGAACTCTCCACCGGCCAAGCGCTTTAACAAAGTCCGCACTGCCAACACGCCACCATAGTAGTTCTTACTACATAATGGTTTTCAATTTATTTAAATTTGTGTTAATGTTTGGTTGGCATACCATATGACCAATGGAATTCTAGTGTGCGCGGGCGCATATGGTTTATTAAATGGAGCCCTCGGTTTTGGGTGCCAATACAAGTGACCGTGATTTATGTGCATGGGGTTTACATTTGGTTGTGGTTTTAAAACGGTTGAACGACCCACCACGTGTTTCATTGTTATTTGGCATTGAAATGGTTAGCCCTTTTTACAAATGCGTAAGGTCATATGACCTGCACGTGCTCGAGAGCTTGGCGGTTAGCGGCTGGAGGCGCCCTAACCATCCTACAGTTTTCATAGTTATTCGGTTGTGCGTGTGTGTTGGGTTTTTACGCTATTTATTGCGTGTGCGCCAGGTTCATTTACAAGGGTGCGTTTTGTAAATGCAGAGACAACAAGCTTGAAGGAGGAAAATGGCAAGAAGCCTATCTTCCTCATTTTTTGGCCGATTGAGGTGCAGTAAAAGCCCAACTAGGGGTTTTTGGACGTTATGAATCCATTGGCACTATTATTAAGGCCATTTGAAGACTTATTTTGCAGGATTTTAGCCATTGAAGTTTCAGCAAGCTCCAGGGAGCTTGAAGCCCTCATTGATGGAGGACATGTTTTGGTGAGCCTATGTTTGTTTTCTGTGATTGAATAATCATTTTTGGCTAATTGTTATGCTCTGAACACATTGGGATAGGTTTCAGAGGATTTTGAGGACTTTTACAGGTGCTTTTTCCAAAGAGAAGCTCAGTAAAGCTTATGGCCACATGTAGAAGAGGTCATGCCCGGATGAGCCATAATCCGTTTTCAGAGTTCTATTAGTCACTTTTGGGGTTTTTATGTGTTCTGATCTCAATGGTATAGTCTATTTTTCCATTGGAGTTGAGCAGCAGCTTGTAAAAGGACTTTTGACAAATTAATCCCAGAGAGCCAAGTCCATTGATGGAGGCTCAAGGAGATGTAGCCCGGAGGGGGGTGAACTC
>JZKD02S0944453.1:195033-205967 GCA_000966675.3 Picea glauca | reverse complement strand
CCTCACACATAAGCATTTACAAGAAGATACATGAACTTAACACATAAGTTTATCTTGCATATTTTAACACATGAAGCAAGGTCTTGTAAAGTTTATTTTTATGAAGTAGAGGGTGTTTGAATAGCATAACAAGTCAGCCTTCTATTTTCAGATCAGGGGGTTTTCCCGCTATAGCAATATGGTCATGGTGGCACACAGATGGGCAGAAAGCCCACACCCTGGGCTCTACACCCCAGAGATTATCAAGCATTGGATGGAGGACGTTGCACATGGAAATGATTGGAGGACACCAAAAGACGATATACAACCTTCGCTTTCTTGAAATATTGTAACTACAAAGAGTATTCTATTTATTATTGAGTTATTATTCATCTGATCAATCCCATTTTGTGGATTGATCACGTTGGTCATTGTAATTGACGAAATCCCCTTTTTCGAATTGGTCAAACCCTAATTGTATTATGCAAATTAAGAAGTCGGCCCCCAGGCCTAATTAAAGTGGTTTTAACCACTAAGAAGACAAGTCGGTCCTACCTAGTGAAGAGACACCTTTCTATCACCTGTCATCTTGTATGCAAATTATCTCAATCACTCATTCACTCATCAAGTGCGCATGTTTGGTAGTTGTAGTTGGGAGAAGAAGGAAGAGAGGCACATTGCTCATTGTTGGATATTCTCTAGTGTTTTGGTTTATTGTCTTCGCATTGTATTGGCTATCTATATTAAGGAAGTTTTTGTTGGGTTTTCTCCCCCATGAGGGTTTCCCAGGATAAATGTTGTGTATCTTGTGATTGTGTTTCTCTCACTAATCCTACTTATGCTATTGTAATCTAGTAAATTTTATAGTCTAGCAATTTTATATTATTATACATGTTGAAGGATTAATTTTTATGCTCAATTGCCATACTTCTGAGTACTTTTTCTTACTGTTTTTGAAAAACATTAATTGTCGTTATATATTATTTTACTACTATAATTTTGCAACAACCATTGAAATTATTGATTATCTAGTGTCTGAGAGGATATTAATGACTTCTATGACTTGGTAATTGTCTATATTATGCTTCAGATTGTTTATTGTCTCGTACAAATGAACCAATTACTTTGTTACCTTTCTCACCTCTCCTAGACCTTGACTTAACATTTAAGTGACCACGATAGGGGGTTGTAGGCTCGACTATTCTTTCTATTTGATCCCTTGAGGTCACTAGGGAACCCTCTCTTGTGTTGGACTTTCTTCCATCACTAAAACAAGGGAAGTTTCTACTTTGGTGGCAGTGGTAGATTCTTCCAATTGTTACACAAGATTGGGATCTTGTGGAGGGATTTGCACAAGTACAAATCCTGTGATAACATTTTAGTGCTATTGTTGGGGAGGATTGAGGCATTCTCCCTACGACATTTTTCTGGTAAACGGATCCCAAATCCCTTATCCTCAAGTTTACTTGGCGACTCCATTGAGGTTAGAATCCCTCACTTACCTTTGATCATCTTCCCTAAGGGGTCATATGGAAACTCCACTAATGACAACCCGTGTAGGAAGCCATTATAGAAATCAACCCATATCACCAATGGCCCCTCCACGATGGCTAGCCAACAATATTTTCAAGCCTCCAGACATGAGTGGCTTTTTAAATTTTTTGGCAATGATGATCCATGTTGACCACCTATTTCAACTAGGTGTCAACGTCATGTACCATGAAGATATGTACCTTGTGGTACAACAAGTTCGAATACTTATGGCTCAGCCGGGAAATTTTGCCCCCAACACTTATTTCTATGTACACAGATTGTTCTCTCCCTTGCGTGGGATAATTTTGTAATATGTTAGCATGGATCAACTTTTATTTAGTTACCTAGGACTTTATCATTAGGGAATTCCTTTCAACGAGTGTTTTTTTTTCCTCATGTAATTAATCTTGCTTTTCGGCAATTTTAATTACCCTTGAGTTTTCCACTCAACAATCCTCCAAAGTGGTGAAAGGCGTTCTAATGATTGAGCCCATTGGATGAATAAGGTTTAGAAGTGTTGTAAATGACCATGATATACATCTCCTAGAGTCTTGCAGAATTTTGTTAGGTTTTGATAGGATTTTTAAATAATTAAAAAAAAATTGTAAATTGGAAATTTTAATTATTTTTTATGAAATATGTAAAAATTTGGTCCTTGTGGATTTTGTATAGGGGTGTGAGTACTCAAAACAAATGGATTTTGACCCCCTACACCCTTGGGTCCAAGTTTCATCTCAATTGGACAAGTTTTGTTAGGTCATTGTCCATGAGGAGTCCAAGTCAGTCAAAAGTCAGCAAATAATTGACTAAGGTAAAAAAAACCAAAAATTGTAAAAAAGTCTAAAGTCATGAGAGAGAGAGTGGGGAAATGATTTCTAATGTATTTCCTAAGTTGAAAAAGTGAAAATCCACTTAGAAGACCCCCTGATGCCAAGTCAACAACCAAAAGTGAGTCTCCCTAGTGAGAAGTGTGCCCCTTTCCTAATGAACTTAGGGGAAAGTAAACATTAAAGTGAAAAAAGTGTCAAAACCCTAAGTGAGCCCTTCCTACAGCCTAACCTCATGTTTGAACAAGTGGAAAGGTGTTTTCCCCCTTCACCTCTCCCCCCTCAAAGCCTAACTCACTCCAAAACTCTAAAAGTGTGCCCTCCTTGACTTGTTCTCTCTCTCTTGGATGGGCAACAGTTGTAACTCATCCAAGAAGGGCCTCTCCTATCTCCCTCCTTCAAAGGAAGCCCTCTCTCCTCGTTTTCACATCGGTTTTTCACAACGACTCTATTATGCCAAAATCTCTCCCCACTCTCTCTCATTCTCTCCCATTTTCTCTTGTGATTTTTCGTGCCATTTGGTAACCTTTCTTGGATCAATAAAGTGAAGCTTTGGAGGATCTCTTGGTGTTCTTTGGTATTCTCTTGGTGTATTCTTGGTTCTCTAGTATGATATTTTCTCTTGTTAAGGTAACATTGTAGATTTTGTTTATCTTTGTTCCACATTTTATTACTTGAAGAACCCTAAGAAAAGTATTTTGCTAGGGATAAATCTGTTTGCAAAACCCTAACTCACTCCAAAACCCTAAAAGTGTGCCCTCCTTGACTTGTTCTCTCTCTCTTGGATGGGCGATAGTTGTAACTCATCCAAGAGGGGTCTCTCCTATCTCCCTCCTTCAAAGGAAGCACTCTCTCCTAGTTTTGACATTAGTTTTTCACAGCGACTCTATTATGCCAAAATCTCTCCCCACTCTCTCTCATTCTCTCCCATTTTCTCTTGTGATTTTTGGTGCCATTTGGTAACCTTTCTTGGATCAATAAAGTGAAGCTTTGGAGGATCTCTTGGTGTTATTTGGTATTCTCTTGGTGTATTCTTGGTTCTCTTGTATGGTATTTTCTCTTGGTAAGGTAACATTGTAGATTTTGTTTATCTTTGTTCCACATTTTTTTACTTGAAGAACCCTAAGCAAAGTATTTTGCTAGGGATAAATCTGTTTGCAAAATATTTTGTAGGCCTTTTAAAAAATTTCACCTTCTTGCCTCATTGTGTAGCAAGGGTTTACATATTTCAAGTTGCCAAAGCTTGGAGTAGGAACTCAAAACTAACCTTGCATTCATTATGTTCCATATAATTTTATGTTTTAATTTCAGCCTTCTATTTACTTATTTTCTGCATATATAATCACTTGAATCTTGCTAAAAAAATCAATTTCCAAGTTCAGATTTTTATTGTAAATATTTATGTACATATGCTAACTCAAAACTAACATTTTGTGGTGATTTTTAGTATTTTCCAGCACACTTCGTTTGTTGATTTATGCAGGTTTTCACCATTTAAAAGGGAGGTACCGACCAAATTTGGCTACCTAAAGCTCAATAAAACTTCTTCAAGTTTTGGTGAAAATTCTCTCTCTCTCTCACTTTCTAAAACTACTGTAAGAATCCCAAGAGAGTCTCTTGGGCTTGCACTTTCTATTTCTTTCCAAGTTTAAAATCTGTAAATTAATTTTAATTATTTGCCCACACCTGTTTTTGTGCTTGGCTCTGCCATCCTTGCAAAATTGTAATGGCTAGAATTAGAATTTTTTTTATTTTTTCTTTAATTGATTTTGTCCACCTTTGCCACAAAATCGGAAGGTATTTTCCTCCACCTTGTACCAAAGTAGTGTGGTTAACTTGTTTAAGTTATTTATTTTAATCAATTTTTTGTTTCCCACACCTTGCATCCTACAAAATTGTACTGGCTAGTGCTTAAAATTTTATTTTGGCAAAGTAAATAAAATGTACCCCGCATTTGCCTTGTATTCGCTCCCCTTGCCACTTTGTGGATCTCAGGTAATAAGAAAGGGCAAAGGATTGAGTGGATAGTTTAATTAGGCATCCATTTATGTTATTGTTTGGCCACTAAAATAAGGTGACTTGCATAGGCTAGAAGGGGTTGAAGCCGAGGATGGTTTCACAACACTAAGTGTTCTCCTTGTTGAGCACCCAAACACTTTGGACTTGACCTGTGGAGCTAGCGAAGAACCGTGTTGATCTTCCTATTGATCACCCAGCATTTCCTCTTGGCTAAGAGATAAGGACTTGGGGTAGTCACATAGCTTAGGCTTGCAACTCCTCACATCTAAACAACTAAGCTAAAAAGAAACTTAAAATTAACTAAATAGTAAAAACAACCTAAACACTTGCACAACATTTCCATTTCAGCAATTTGTTTTCGAGTATTCACATTCCATTTATTTTCTGCAAGTTATTTACATTATTCTTTATTTTTTATTCAAGCATTCTTTAAATTTTTCGGAAGTTATTGTTTATATGAAAAGTTATTTTGAATCATTGTGTGGATAAATTTATTATTTATGTCAAGTTGTAAAGATATTTTTTTGTGAATATATTACAATAAGAGAATTTTGATAATCTTTAGGCACTGGTCGAATTGTTTATAAAATAAAGGTTTGCTTGTCATTGAATGATTGCATTTTGCATGGTTGCTTGTCATTGAGTTGGGTAACATTAATCAACGACTTAATTAACTCCTAGAATATTTAATAAACCTTCCCATAGTTTAATAGGGTCTAACCCCCTTGGCTTCTCTAGGGGTCAACCTAAATGGAAGGAGTCCATATTGAGGTGACATGGGTCTAGATCCAGGTTCGTGCCTCCAAGGACACACCAAGTGGGTTGGATACTTCTCCACGTTTATAGGTTTGTATTAGGACGGAAACAATCCCAAAGTTGAGGATCATTTGAATAATTTCTATGATGACTTAGGCTTGCATAATGTGCATTTTCAACATCAAGAGGTGATCATGAGGCTCTTTTCTGCTCCATTAATAAAGGATGCTAAAGTCTGGTATAATAGCCTTTCAAAAAAAAAGTATAAAAACATGGGAGGCTCTTGAGACCACCTTATTAAAGAGATGGGGGGTTGGAAAGGACAATACTTCACTGTTCTCTCTATTTGATTAAATTGCAAAACAGGAATAAGAGCCTATTAGAGAGTTCAATGCTAGGTTTGATTCCTTGATAGAAGATTTTCCCTACAACATTAGAACTCAAGAAGAACTTATCCTATTATGATATTTGAATGCTTTCCAAGGACAATTAGGTTTCTTTCTGAGGGATAAATGCCCCAAAACCCTCCTTGAAGCATGTTATCGCATAGATTGTAGGTTGGGCAAAGATCAACCCAATATACAAATGTGAGACGACTATGGGAATATCTACCCACTATCACCTTACATAGGTACTCCCCTCGCTTTAGAGATGATGTGATCACCTCAAGGGGGGAATCCTGGTGACCCTAGGGGGAAATGAGATGGAAAGTGGAGTAATGGAAGGTGATGCCCCTATAGGTCATTGTAAGAAGTGGAAGATGACTTGAGAACAAACTTTGATGGTAAAAGAGGGTTGTTAGATAGTGTTTTTAGATAATCATAGTGACAACCAAGTGGTTGTAGCAAATATTTGCTACAACAATGAATTTCAACAATAAAAATCAGCAAGTAATCAGTCAAAAAGTCATACCATAAGAAGTAGAACAATAATAGTGGCTTCCAAACAAAATTCCATGGTTGAAAAACAAGTTAAAGTTAAAGTTTGAATGTGTATTGTTGCAGCCCTAATGGTTGTAGCTTTCATTCGATTATAACATGAGAACTACCAAGCCAAACAAGATGCCTTAGTGGCTTGACCAAACTTTATATGAGGTGGATGCAAAAGTGGCACACTTTCTCTATGCTTGTGGTGTAGCATTCAATGTGCTTCGCTCCCCCTATTGGCATGACATGGTGAGGGTGGTCATCAACGAAAAAGCCTCCCAAGTTTACAAGAGCCCCAACGATGAGAAAGCTAGAACTGTGTTACTTGATAGGGAAAAAGCAAAAATTCAAGTTGGTCTTTCACAGTTTACAAATGAATGGTCTGACATTAGGGTATCCATTGTATCAGACGGTTGGACAAGTGTTAGAAACCAATATTTGATCAATGTTATTGGTGTTTCTGCTAGCGGTGCAGTATTTCTCGCAGCACATGACTCATCTTCAATAAGTGCAACTTCTCAAAACATTTCAAAGCTCTTCTTGAAAACAATTGATGAAGTTGGCCCTTTTAATGTGATTCAAGTAATGATTGATAATGCAACAAATTGTAAGGGAGAAGGTATTGAGCAAACACATCCACACATCTTTTGGTCTGGGTGTTTGGTGCACACCTTGAACCTTTTGATGCATGATATTGTCAAACATAAAGAATGTAGATGGATTAATCAGATGTACAAGAGAGGGAAGCAAGTCATCAAATATATCACCGAGCATACAAGGGTCAATTACTTCTATAGCACTTACTCCAGGTTGCAGATACTTAAGATTGCACCAACTAGATTTGCTAGCTATTACCTCACTTTTAGACGGCTATTGAAAGTGAGACAAGCTTTGGCTGGTATGGTGATGAGTGATGAATGGGATGATTTGAACAGTGATAAAGAAGGTGCATTAGCAGTCAAGAACATAGTGCTTGACAGTCAGTTTTGGACACAGGTTCAGTATGTTTTGCAATTCACCAAGCCAATTTATAACATGATCAAGTTTTCAGATTCAGATCTGCCAATCATTGGGGGAGTTGTATGAGCAAATGGATAGCATGCTAGGGTTGATTAAAGACATTGTTGAGCCTAAAGATGTTGACATGTATAACCTTATTCGCGTAGAAGTGGGAAAATGGTGGGAAATGTTGAATATTCCACTACATGCCTTAGCATACGTGCTAACACCGAAATACTATCATGTATCATGGCTTTCAACACTGTCGCCTGGTGGTGGGACCAAGAAAAAACCACACCAAGATCCAGAGGTTCAAGCAGGTAGAAATTTTTTCAAACAATTTCTTTCTAATAATTTCTACTTATGGTTTATGTTCATTTCAATTTTCTACTTATGGTTTATATTCATGATTCATATCTATTTATGATAAATTATAATTGTTGAAGGTTATATGAAAGCATTAGACAAATTGGTCCCGGACGAGGAGGAGAGTGACAAGATATGGCAACAATTGAGCCAGTACATACTTGGGCAAGGTGCCTTTGGGACCAACCATGCATTAAGAGATCGAGGGAATTTGAGTTCTCTTGCGTGGTGGAACATTTATGGAGGTGGCACTCCACAGCTCCAACGTTTCGAAACATGGGTGTTTTCACAGATGGTGAACACTTCTTCTGTAGGGAGGTGTTGGAGCACCTACAGTTTCATCCACAATGTCAAAAGAAACAGGTTGAATGCAGGCTGAGCAGAGAGCTTGGTTTATGTTCATTACAACTTGCAATTGTTGTCCCATTACTGTGAGGAGGCAAAGGAGGATACAAACTTGAAGCATTGGGACAACCATCCAGAGGAGGATAATTTGGAGGATGGGGTAATGCTTTTAGAGAAATTGGAGAATGCTCTTTTTGATGATGATGATCATGCTGAGATGCCACCCCAGCTACTACCCAGTCCTTGGTCCCCCTGTTCAAGACTCTAGCAGCAGGGGCTTCATCTTCATCTACTGCACAGTTTCGTCCTTCTCGGGCTCCTCCACTACCACCATGTGGAGGCACACACGGCAATCATGTTGGTGGAAGGAGGATGGGATAGTTGTTTGATGTTTCTCTATTTTCATTACTTGACATGTCAGTCTATAGATGATAGATTCATAGCATTTAGCAACTAGACTCTAGAGTCTAGTTTTGGACCTTGAGATCTTCACAATTCAGTGCAGATGGCCTATTTTGTAATCATAACTATTTTGTCATGACTCATGTTATGGTTGACAGTTGCTAGATGACTATTTCATTCCATAACTTAATGGTCTACTTTCTATTATATGGCTTAAAAATTTGTATGTTGTTTTGTAAGTTTGTAATTGCTAGATTCTAGATGGTTGATGCTCGAATGATTAATCATTGATGTACTACTACTTACTACTATGAATGTCATTTTAATGTTACAATGTACAAATATGCACGTTTTCATACATTCTTCATCTAATTTGTCTTTTTTTTTAATATAAACACAATATATATAAAAAATTATATATATGTAATAGACGCTTTCGGGACGCTTAACTTCGCGCTCTGGCAACATTGCATTGAAGGGGAAAAATTTGGATTTTCTGAATTCTGACTGCAGCAAGCTACTCGCCTTAGCCAAGCTCACCTCCTAGTAAGTTCATATTTAAATTCTGAGCACTTTCAATTTTTGATCATTTTCCTAGCTCCAGGTCAAGATGTCTGCAAGCACTAAGCTTGTTGACAAGCTAGATGGAGTGGATAACTTCCAGGATTGGAAGTATAGGATTGCACTCATTCTTGAAGAGAATGACCTAGAAATATTCATTAAAGAAGATGTACAAGAACCTACCGATGTTGCAGCTAAAGAAAAACACCAAAAGGACATGCTTAAGGCCAAAAGGATCATTGCAGACTCCATTAAAGATCACTTGATTCCTCAAGTGTCTTAAAGAAAACTCCAAAATAAATGTTTGATGCCCTAACCAGAATGTATAAAGGAAAGAACATCGTCCGGAAGATGAATCTAAAAACTCAACTCAAAAATACAAGGATGCAGAAAGGAGAAACAGTTCAAGAATATTTCTCTAGAATATCGCAATTCAAGGAACAACTAGAAGAAATTGGTGATACTCTAGATGAATATGAACTCATAACGACAGCTCTTAATGGTCTCACAAGACCTTAGGATACGTTCATCCAAACCATTTGTGCCAGAAAGGAGAAACTACATTTTGGCAGTCTGTGGGAAGAATGTATTCAAGAAGAAGCAAGAGTAGCTAATCGAGAAGCAGTAATATCAAGAGATGAAGATCAAGCCCCAGTTGCTCATACTAAAGGAGGAAGGAAGAGGTCTCACTTCCAAAAGGAAACTCATCAACATAAGGAGTCTCACTCCCCAAACAAATTCATCCATAAAGAATCTCACCCTCCAAGGAGATTCCAAAAGTTCCAGAAAGGTCAAAGAAGAGAAAAGGATTTCTCATCCTACCAATGTTACCATTGTGACAAGATGGGACATATTGCTAAGAATTGTCCATCTAGAAGAGAAGAATACAAGAAGAGAAACAGAAGGCACCATGTCCATACAGTTGAAGATGAAGAGCCACCCACAAAGATGATAAAAGAACAGATTGAAGACTATGTCTTAATCTCTGCCCTCTCAAGATTAGTGTCACCTGGTGAGGACACTTGGTTCATAGATAGTGGTGCTTCCAAGCACATGACAACAGTGTTACCAAAAGCTCCTCCCCCCCCCCTTCGAAGACCCGAAGCTCGATCCGAGTATGTGCGTCCAGGAAGCTCGGTCTGAAGCGCGCTTCAAAATTTAGGAAGCGCGCTTCGGGGCTCTTGAGCACGCTTCCTGCCATTTCCGAAGCATCCCCCTCTGAAGCGCGCTTCAGAAATTTGGAAGCGGAAGCACGCTTCCAAATTTTTGAAGAGCATTTCACTCACACTTCCGAAGAAAGCACGGATGCTTCCAAGGGGTAATGAGGTGTTAAGTAAAAGTGACATTCTCCTTTATCTTTCATTTTCATCTTTTTACTTAAATTTTTAACATTACCATTAATTGTTTCAGGATGTTTGAGAGTGGTTCCAACCTCATTGGACTTCATATGGAGAAAGTAGAATTTTGGGTCCCATTCAAAATTCAGCAAACTTAACAATTTTCAGGATTATTTTCAGGATTTCAAGATTGGCAAGATTGCAATGTTTCCACTGGATTCTATCATGTATGAGGGTATGGAATTGACATTTAATCAAGAGAACCAAGCCCTTTATGTACCTCTATGTTGGTGGCATTGATTGTTGAACTCTTTTGTCATGACCCTAATAAAAATGTACCCTTCACTCAAGTATAAACTCTTTTGTTGAACTCTTCTCTTTGTCGTCGTGTCAGGTGACTGAGTGGTGTATGTGCACACCAACCTCCGTCTTATATACATATTAAAGGCAGAGAGAAGAGTGTTTTAAGGGAAACACAAATATGTGGGATGTGTTTCTTGATGATATGGGTTTGAACAACAGTGTTGAGTTGGCATTAGCCAACTTGGATCTTAATGAACTAGTGCTAGAGTGAGTCACTTTTGATGATGGTGATCCTCTTGAGGGGTCATTCTCCACATCAACAAATGCACGGATTGCATTGGATATAGGGGAGGAGGAGGAGGATGGACTCATGATTGGCTAGATAGACTCAAGTCAACCACTACCAAGATTGGCTAGAATCTAGAATCTAGATGGTTGATGCTCGAATGATTAATCATTGATGAACTATGTAATATGGAATCTGGATGCCATTTCTATCTATATTGATGTACAAATATGCATGTTTTCATATATTCTGCAGCTAATTTGTCTTTCTACATATTTTTTTGAATATAAATGCA
>JZKD02S0944453.1:184752-194983 GCA_000966675.3 Picea glauca | reverse complement strand
ACAGACACTTCACTTCCAAAGATTTTTGGAAAATGACGCTTCCGACGCTCCCGCTTCCTAAAATGCTCTTGCTTCTGGCAACACTGCATGATAGGCCAAAGAGACACTCTCTCTTGCCTTACAGAAAATAACTTTCCCCAGAAAGTTACACCTGGAGATGATTACTAGTACCCTATCAAAGGAGTAGGAGAGTCCAATTACAAACTTGATTCAGGGACCCCAATGAAGATGAAGGATGTACTATATGTACCAGGTTTGACAAAGAACTTACTTTCTATCTCAGCTCTAGATAAGAAAGGCTTCAAAGTTGCTTTCATAGATGGAGAAGTTCTTATGTGGCCCAAAGGAAAAACCATAGAAGATGCAATTATTATTGGAATAGAAGAAGGGGGCTTGTATAAGCTAAAAGGTCACTCAGAAGCAGCCTTGACTCATTCCATTGAGAGTCCATGTGAACTTTGGCATAGAAGGCTAGCTCACATCAACTACAGGGCATTACCATATGTAAGCAAGGTAGTCACAGGTCTTGTATGGTATTTTCTCTTGGCATTACCATATGTATTTTCTCTTGCATTAACATTGTAGATTTTGTTTATCCTTGTTCCACATTTTTTTACTTGAAGAACCCTAAGCAAAGTATTTTGCTAGTGATAAATATGTTTGCAAAATATTTTGTAGGCCTTTTAAAAGATTTTACCTTCTTGCCTCATTGTGTAGCAAGGGTTTACAAATTTCAAGTTGCCAAAGCTTGGAGCAAGAACTCCAAAGAATTCATTATGTTCCATATAATTTTCTGTTTTAATTTCAACCTTCTATTTACTTATTTTTTGCATATATAATCACTTGAATCTTGCTAAAAAAATCAATTTCCAAGTTCAGATTTTTATTGTAAATTTTTATGTACATATGCCAACTCAAAACTAACATTTTGTGGTGATTTTTAGCATTTTCCAGCACATTTTGTTTGTTGATTTATGCAGGTTTTCACCATAAAACTTCTACAAGTTTTGGTGAAAATTCCCTCTCTCTCTCACTTTCTAAAACCATTGTAAGCAGCCCAAGAGAGTCTCTTGGTCTTGCACTTTCTATTTCTATCCAAGTTTAAAATCTGTAAATTAATTTTAATTGTTTGCCCACACCTGTTATTGTGCTTGGCTTTGCCATCCTTGCAAAATTGTGACGGCTAGGATTAGAATTTTTTTTATTTTTGCTTTAATTGATTTTGTCCACCTTTGTCACAAAATCGGAAGGTCTTGTCCTCCACCTTGTACCAAAGTAGTGTGGTTAACTTGTTTAAGTTATTTATTTTAATCAATTTTTGTTTGCCCACACCTTGCATGTGAGTGGCTATGCCATTCTACAAAATCGTGTTGGCTAGTGCTTAAAATTTTATTTTGGCAAAGTAAATAAAATTTACCCCTCATTTTCCTCGTATTCCCTCCCCTTGCCACTTTGTGGATCTGTAGCAAATATTTGCTACAACAACAAATTTCAACCATAAGAATCAGCAAGTAATCCGTCAAAAAGTTATCCCATAAGCAGTAGAACAATAATAGTGGCTTCCAAACAAAATTCCACGGTTGAAAAACAAGTTAAAGTTAAAGTTTGAATGTGTATTGCTTCAGCCCTAATGGTTGTAGCTTTCATTCGATTATAACCAGAGAACTACCAAGCCAAACAAGATGCCTTAGTGGCTTGACTAAACTTAGACACCAAAAAAATATTCCAACTTGAACAAGTTTAATATCTCTCAAAATCATGTGTACCAATGCAAGTAATTTATTTCTCCAATGCAAAGATTAGATTAGTGCCTAGTTTACTGGGTTACAGATTCTTGGATGTATAAGTTGGATGTACAATGTCTCTAGGGGTGTAAGTCCTTTTACTCCCTAGAGCAAGCAAAACCAACAAAGCTAAACATAGGAGGGTGTAAGCCCTTTTACTCCTCCTAGTAACCTTGCAAAAATGACTTATCAACTAGCAAACAAGATGAAGCTTGGTGGAGGGTGTATGCCCATATACTCCTTTAAGGGTTTTAGACAAGAACAATATGAAACAAGAAGACATTACTAACAATTGCAGAAAATTCCTTACCAATTCCACATTATAGCAAGGTAAAACCCTAATTTCACCAAGCAAATTCCATCCACATGCAAGAATAAGCCTCCAAGAAGGGTAGTGAACCAGTGTTTTTCACAAGAACAAGTATTAGCATCCAAAAAATTGCATAAGAGAGAGAGAGATGTAATTTACCCAAGAGGCATGAAAATTTTAGCCAAGTAGCTCTTCTCACATGAGAGAGTTATGATAAAATGAAATGATTTTCGTCTTTATTTATACAATACCTCAATAATAAATTTGTCCACAAAATATTAGGGTAAACCACAAAACAAGGGGGCCACCCCCCTTTAGTTTTTTCCCTTTTACAATTTAAATTTGAATTTTGCACAAAAGAAACCCTAAAGGTGACGTCAAGCCCTTCTAGGGTGACGTCTTGGCATAATTGGAAAGTCGTTGATAAATATGAGGAAGTTGTTGGGCCTCTAAAGGCCTTCCCTTCATGCGCTAGGGTTTTTTCCATGCTGCAAGGGATCCTCCTCATCAGAAGGAGCCAAGTGCCCATCAAATCACCATCAAACCCTAGCCCTAGTCAAGATGTCAAGCCACAAAAGTGTGGTGTAAGTCCTCCAAAGGAAAGTCATTGGGCTAGATAGGGCTAGGTGTCAGCTTCAAGATCTCCTCTCTTTCCTCCAAAGGCAACATCCATCCTTTGTCTTTCTCCAAGGTCTGGGTCATGGCATCGAACCTGTGGGTTTCCTGCTCCAATAAAGGCCCGAGTTGGGCTATCTCCTCCAAAACATCCATCCAACAAGATCCTACAAAGACAAATGAGTGAACCCTCCAAGGGTCTCAAGTCAAATGTATCATGGCAAGTAAAATTATATTTAATACAAGAGCCACCTAAACATGTGCATCAAAAACTATTTTATCAAATTAAACAAGTGCTCAAAGACCTTGTGCAATTTGTCAAGTTTAGGTGTGGGAGGGTTTTCAAGGTGACCTATTGGGTGAGTCATTCCTCAGGTCAAAGGGTATTTCCTAGGCGGACCCTCTCGAAGCCATGTAAGGAAGATGAAATGGATGGGTATAAGACTTTTGGGCATGGGGTTCATGACATACAAGGGTTCATATTGTCTCATTTATGGGTGCCTTTTTAGAGGGTGTGTTGCACCTTCATTTTCAATGCAACATTTTTCCAAGCCCATTATTTGCTATTAATTAATTATAGTCCAGAACAATTGGGTACTATAAATGAATAACATAAGACTTGGAGGCAGTACCACAATGTCACTTGAGGTCGGAGGTACATAGAGTGTCATATGGGTAAAGAAAATGATATAACAAACTCACTTGTGTAGATCCCTCAACAAGTGGGACATTTATATATGTGAAATTTGCTTTTGTGGATCTTCAATTCTTTTAAGTGAAACATTTCATTGTTCTCAAGACCTCTTGTCTTTTATATTTTTTCAGCTACGTTCCCTCTGGTCCTTCAGTATAATGTCCCTTTCCAAATAGGAGCTCCAGAGAGGAGGCTTAATGGTCTAAACAACCCTGTTAGACTATAGCCAGGGCCATATAAGGGTAAACATGGTTACTAGAGGTCACTTCAGCTGAGGGTGTTATAATTTGAAAGTGACATTGAGCTAAAAGTGACTAAAAGCACTTTTAAGGCAAAGTGAGCTAAAAATAGGTCAACAACGAATTAGGGTTTCGAGAAGTTATAAAGAAAGGGTAAAGAGACCTAATTCATCATTATGAAGAATTTGACTGGCCATTGAGGAGAGAGGTGCATCTCAAGAGAGAGAGATATGTGGACTCTAGGAGGAATACACCCAGTGGTTGATTTTGGTGTTGAGAGACACACCCTAGCCACCAGGGAGATCACACAGATATTCCATCGATCGTTAGCAATAGTTACACAAGTTGCAGTAGCAAGGGCACACTTATTCAGGGTGAGGGCGCAACTTCTAAGGAGGTTTAATGAGTCGACTTGTCCCAACCAAGGAAAATCCATGGATTCCCTTCCGACCTAGTTCCTGTCAAATTCCGATGAAGAAATAATCTTGGGCGCATTACTCAGCCATTGAGGGTGCAACAGTTGGAGAGGACACATTTGGGATTCTCGAGAGATCATCAGATCAAATCCAAGGAAATCATTCTAACCCATTTCAGAGGAGTATAGGGCACTCAATTTGAGACCCTTATCAGCCAATTTCGACAGGGGAATCACTAGGGTGCATTTTCCAGTAGTAGTTGGGGCACATTTACCAAGGGGGATCCATTCGAGATCTGTACAGATCATCAGAGGGACGATCTTCAGTTGGTCAGCTACCGAAAGTGTGCAAGAGGTCAGGGCACATTGTTTGAGACAATTTCCAGGTAGATTTGACGAGTTTATCCACCAGGCCAAAATTTCCAGACTTCCAGCAGTTGTCCTATGAGTTGTTGTAGCGCGCAAAAGATCCTATAGTTCATCCATTGATCCAACATCTTTCTTCTATTCCGGGTATCATTGTTTTAGTTTTCTTATTGTATTCCGGCTAAGATCCTTTTGTCTCTGATCTAGTCGAGATATTTATTTTTATTCAGTCGCATACGCCATTGTAAACTACAGAAATATCATAACATATGGTTTGCAGCCTTTTCTCTCATTTACTATTTGTATGCTCATTTATATGTTGTAAATAATTAATTATCTACACACACATGCGAAAAACACCAAGCATGTAGAAACTCGCAGCTCAAATGCATCCAAAAACCCCAAGAGTATCAGATCAGACACGAGACATATCAGATTAGTAGCATTTCCCAGATAGCAGGATTTGTGATATTACAGTGGTATCAGAGCTTTATTAATATCAGTCTGTGACTAAGGATGATGAGTTTAGTATGTGACCCAGAGGGTCATGAGCAGGTAGGTGACTAATAGATTTTCCCCCTTTTCCTCCCAGATCGAAGTAAAAGGAAGAGGCACAAAGGGAAGCAGATTGAAGGGCAGAGCATGGGGAAAAGCTTGAGGTAGAGAGGATGTTGGGAGACAAATATGAGAGACTAGAGAGCAATGGAAAGGTCCCCATGGAACCAGAGGCAACCTTCATGCAGGTACTCAGCAATCTGGTAGTCAGTGAGCAAGCCATGAATTAGTCTTTAGCATAGATGGCTAATAGATTGGCTATAGTGGGCACTCAGGGCACACAAGCCCCATATGCAACATAGGGGAACTCAAGGGAAGGCAGTAGACCCCAGTCACCTACTCGCACATACACCTCTTCAAGTAGGATTCACAGGCCATTCTTCCCTAGTTTCCAGAGGGCACCCCCAGCAGCAGCACAACAACTGATAGCATAGAGGCCACCCACTCAAGCAAAGGACGTTATAGAGTACATGAGGGAGTATGCAACATTGGGCTGTGTCGTCCATTAGGACATGACCCTGGTCAAGTACTATGAACTCAGACTCAGAAACCAGCCCAGAGAACCTCAGAGAGGAGGACAGCAGCAGAGGCATAACCTGGATTTCATCCAGAAAGTTGGTAAACTCACCATACCTTCTTTTGACGAATCATCCAAATGCACTGTCAGAGCATGGGTACAAAAACTAGACACGTACTATAAGCTCAACCAGATGAATTAGATAGAGGCCATCAGTTTCACTACCCTACACTTGGAGGGTGAGGCACACAAGTGGTGGCATCATGGATTGGTGACGTTGGGTCATACTCACATCACTTCATATAGAGAGTTCACAGAGAAACTAATAGACAGATTTGACAGGACGGATCCATAGATCCATTTCATGGATCTAACCTAGCTGAGACAAACCAGCACAACAAAGGCATTCATCACGAAGTTTCAGCAGATAGCAATGGTAGTGACGGATATATCAGAGCCCCGATTAATTATGTTGTTCCTCGAGGGCCTCACAGAACCCTTGAGAGGTTGGGTGAAGGCATACAAGACTCACACCTTGCAGGATGTTATCTTACGCACCCAAGATTTGGCAGATTCAACGCCAACGAATAAACCCTTTTCCAAACCCTTCGTACCACAGAGATATCGAGACATGAAACCATTTTAGAGAGAGTGGAAGGGCAAGGACAAGTTGGGTGATGAGACGAGGCGAGAGCTTATGAGGAAGAAGCTCTGCTTCACCTACAAGGACCTTTGGGTCCTAGGCCACAGGTGCATGGGCAAGGGGGAGATCCATTATATTGAGGTGGCAGCAGACAGTGTGGACATTGAGGAGGAGAAGTAGCACAATGGATCCACTAGCTCAGAGGAGGAGCCATCACAGGCAGAGGAGCAGCCTCTCGTAGACCAACGACATTGACAGGGACCCACCCATCGGTAGTACCACAGCCTCCTGAGTAGGCTAACAGATGGAAACCAACAAAGGGAGGAGTCATAGTGACCCTTTCTGGTGTTCCCAAGTATGGCACCCTTTGGATCAAAGGGTCTATGCAGGGACAGCAGGCAATCGCCCTAATAGATGGCGGGGCCACCCACAATTTCACTAATGCTTCATTAGTATCGAGGCGGGCACTTCAGATAGAGGAGTTTGAGGGGTTTGATGTTGCAGTAGAAAATGGCCATACAGTGGAGTGTTTGGGAAAAGTTCCGGACTTGGAGATAAAGTTAGGTATCTACATCGTGAGAGACACATTTATGTAGTTGACCTATCTGACACAGATGTGGTGTTGGCAGTCTAGTGGTTGATCACATTGGGCAAAATCACCACCAACTACCAAACCTTGGAGATGGGGTTCAAAGACAGTGACGAGAAGAGGATTGTTTTGAGGCGCATGTCGACAGGGGCACCTAGGACAGTTTTAGCCAAGAGGATGGAGAGGATATTTAGGCATGGGGAGGTAGCATATGTCGCAGAGTGCTTGGTCACTACACAAATGGATTCAGAGGGTCGACATCAGTACCAGACAAAGATCAGTAACTTGTTGGGACGACATCTGTGGGCTTTTGGCTCGATTCCACCAGGGAGACCACCTGACAGGGGGTTTGAGCACACCATTGAGTTGAAGGAGGGGAAAAACCTATGATCACACCACCCTATCGTCATCCTAGGAGGTTCAAGGATGAGATAGAGAAAGCAATTAAGGAATTTCTAGCAATGGGACACATCAAACCTAGCAGCAGTCCATTCACTTCTTCATTTGTCTTAGTTCTGAAGAAGGATGGTACCATGATGATGTGCATCGACTACCAGGCCTTGAACAAGAAAACCATCAAGAACCGATATCCTATCCCTCACATCAATGAGTTGATGGATGAACTGGATGGGGTAGTTTTCTTCTCGAAGATTGATCTACTCTCTAGATATCATCAGATCAACATCTGAGAGAAGGACATAGAGAAGACGACATTTCGATGCCACTTCAGTCATTTTGAGTTCCTGGTTATGCCATTTGGGCTAACCAATGCATCAACTACATTTCAGTCTTGCATGAGCCACATATTCAAGTATCAGTCGAGGAAATCAATCTTGGTTTTCTTCGACGACATCTTGGTCTACAACAAGACATGGCAGGAGCATATGAGGCACTTGGATGAGGTATTGAGCATCATGGAGACATAGTCACAATACACCAAAGAGTCCAAGTGTGAGTTCGGTATGACAAAACTACTTTACTTGGGCCACATTATCAGTGCACAGAGGGTACAAGTGCACGAAGAGAAGATCAGGGCCATTTTGGATTTGCCAACGCCCAGGAATGTGACAGAGCGAAGGAGATTCTTTGGGCTATGCAACTATTACAGGTAGTTTGTCAGGGCTTTTTCTCAGCTTGGAGCACCAATTACATATCTCACCAGACATGAGGCTTTCACCTGGACCGATGAGTCACAGAAAGACTTTGATCACATGAAGGAATTCATGGAAACATGTCCAGTGTTAGCATTACCAAACTTCACCTTACCGTTTGTATTAGAGTGTGATGCGTCCGACGAGGGTATCGGGGCAGTTTTGATGCAAGGAGGACACCCCATTGTGTTTGAGAGAAAGAAGCTCATTCAGCCCGAGAAGCTGTACTCTATTTATGACAAGGAAATGTTGGCAATCATGCATGCCTTGACCAAATTCAGACAATATTTGGAGGGTAGCATATTCGTGGTCAAAACATATCACAACAACTTAAAGTATTTCCTTGAGCAGAAGGATCTTAGTGAGTGCCAACAAAAATGGGTGACAAAGGTACATGCCTTCGATTTGGACATAGACTATGTCAAGGGGAATACCTGCAACATGTTCGATGCATTGTCTAGGAGACCTGCAACATGTTCTTTGATGGAGGTTTCAGCAGATTGAAATCCCACTTGTTAGTGGAATATTCCAAGAACAAATTCGCTTGCTAGGTTTTGGATGGATAGGTTCAGGATGACGATGTCATATTCTACAAGGACAGAGTCTACTTAATGCTAGGTTCACAACTCAAGAAGAAGATCCTAGCAGTAGTTCATGATTCACCATCGACAGGCCATCAGGGGTTTTTCAAAAACTACAGGCAGATCAAAGAGAGGCTCTCATGGAAGGGCCTCAAGCAGGATGTTATGAAGTACATCAGTGAGTGTGTGACTTGTCAGTGGAAAAAGTCAAAGGACAGGCTTCCAGTAGAACTACTTCAGCCACTTCCCATTCCGGAGCAAAAATGGGAGAGCATATCAATAGACTTCATCACAGGCCTACACAAGGTTCAGGGTAAGGACTGCATCTATGTGGTGGTCGACAGATTAACCAAGTTTGTTCATTTCTATTCCATATCGAAAGATTACAACACCGTTCAGGTGGTCAAGTTATTCTTTAGGGAGGTCCTCAAGCTCCATGGGTTGCCGAGGAACATTGTCAGTGACAGGGACAGTCAGTTTATAGGTAAATCTTGGAGGGACTTGTTTAGATTGGTGGGGACAGAGTTGACACCCAGCACCAGCTATCAACCTCAGACAGACGGGCAAACAGAGAGAGTCAACAAGTGGGTTCAAGGGTATTTGAGAAACTATGTGAGTGGAAAGCAAAGAACATGGGTCAGGTGGCTACATTTAGAGCAGAATTGCTACAACACCAACTTCTGCATGTTCATTGGCATGACACCCTTCTGAGCATTGTACGGTTATGATGCTCCCACTTTGATAGACATGGTTTTCGGGGAGAGCAAAGCTCCTAAAGCCAAGGATTGGATCACCGAGAGTTAGTACATTCTCAAGTTACTGAAAGAGAACCTGCAAACATCACAGAATCGACAGAAGATGAGTGCGGACAGGCACAGGATAGAGCATAGCTTTAAGGTTGGGGACTTGGTTTTCCTAAGACTCGAACCCTTCAGACAATCATCTCTAAAGAAGAGTGAGGTTGAGAAGCTCAAGTCTAGATTTTGTAAACCTTACAGGGTCATGCGTCGGGTAGGTGAGGTTGCTTATGAGCTAGAGATTCCAGAGGGGAGTAGGATTCATAATGTATTCCACGTGTCTTGCCTCAAGAAGATCGTGGGACAATTCATCATCACATCATAGGAGATTCTCCCATTGGATGAGGAGGGACAACTAGATTTGGTTCCGGAGGAGTTATTGGAGTTCCGAGAGTGGAAATGGAGGAGCAGGGTCATGAGAGAGTGTCTGATCAGATGGAGAGAGCTTCTAGTAGAGGATGCTACATGGGAGAGCGAGCAGGTGTCGCAGCACCCTGGATTGGTATTGCTTGAGGACAAGCAATTTTGAAAAGGGAGGACTATAATGTCCCTTTCCAAATAAGAGCTCTAGAGAAGAGGCTTAATGGTCTAAATGGCCTCATTAGACTATATCCAAGGCCATACAGGGGTAAACAAGGTTACTAAAGGTCACTTCAGCCGAGGGTGTTATAATTCGAAAGTGACATTGAGCTAAAAGTAACTAAAAGCGCTTTTAAGTCAAAGTGAGTTGAAAATAGAACAGATAAGCTAAAAATCAATCCACAATGAATTAGGGTTTCGAGAAGCTATAAAGAAAGGGTAAAGCGACCTAATTCATCATTATGAAGAATTTGACTTGTCATTGAGGAGAGGCGAATCTCAGGAGAGAGAGCTCTGTGGATTCCAGGAGGAATATGTTAATGTTTATGCCATTATTATAGTTCTTTGCATTTCAATAGATAAGAGCAACATAAGAACAAGATCACTGAGAAATAC
>JZKD02S0944453.1:162146-176695 GCA_000966675.3 Picea glauca | reverse complement strand
CTGGGAAACCCTCTAGGGGAAGAAAACCCAGCAAAAACTTCCTTATCATAAATTGCCAATACAATGTTCAAGAGATAACTCAAACCAATACAGATAGTCCTCCCCAAAAGATGCGACACTCTTCTTCTCCTCTCTCCAACTGGTAATTGCAGCTTGGCTCTTAAGAAAATGAGCAAGTGAGTTGTGTGATAAAGTGAGGCGCTAGCCTCCCTATATATACAAGACTAGCATGTGTGAAAGGTCTTCACTAGTAGGGTTGCCCTCTCACTCTGGGTGGGTAAACCCACTTTTAATTTAATTCTGGGTCTCAATAATAACTGCTGGGGCCGACTTCTTATTCTGCCTATTACAATTGTTAGATGACCAATCTGCAAAAGGGGATTTGGTCCTAATACAATTACTGACATGATTAATCCATAATGGGGATTAATCCTATGAATAAAATAACAATAATAATAAGAATACTCTTCGCAGTTACATTATTTCAACAGAATACACCCAGAGGTTGATTCCAGTGTTGAGAGACACACCCTAATAACCGAGGAGATCACACAGATCTTCCATCGATCTTTAGCAGCAGTTACACAGGTTGCAGCAGCATGGGCGCACTAATTCAGGGTGAGGGCGCAACTTCTAAGGAGGTTTAGTCAGTCAACTTGTCCCAGCCAAGGATTCCCTTCCGACTAAGTTGAGAGGAGGGCGAGACACATCTATTGTCTGGTTTCCCATCAGATTCAGACAGAGAAATCATCTTGGGCGCATTACTCATCCATTGATGGTGCGACAGTTGGGGAGGACACATTTGAGATTCCCAAGAGATCACCATATTAGATCCAGGGAAATCCTTCCAACCCATTTCAGAGGAGCCTAGGGCGCTCAGTTTCAGACCCTTATCAGTTGATTTCGACAGGGGAATCACTAGGGCGCAGTTTCCAGCAATAGTTGGGGCACATTTCCCAAGGGGAATCCATCCGAGATCCGTACAGATCGTTAGAGGGTCGAGCTTCAGTTGGTTAGCTATCAAGATTGTGCATGAGGTCATGGCACACTGTTTGAGACAGTTTACAGGCATATCCGAGGAGTTTAGCCACCAGGGCGAACTTTCTAGACTTGCAACATTTGTCATAGCGCGGAGAAGATCCTATAGCTCATCCATTGATCCAACAACTTTCTTCTATTCCAGGTATTATTGTTTTAGTTTGCTTATTGTATTTTGGCTAAGATCATTTTGTCTCTGATCTAGCCGAGAGATTTATTTTTATTCAGCCACATACGACATTGTCAACCGCAGAAATATCATAATATATGGTTTGCAGTCTTTTGTTTCTTAGTATTTGTATGCTTATTTATATGTTGTAACCAATTAATTATCTACACACACATGAGAAAAGCACCAAGCATGTAGAAACCCGCAACTCAAAATATCCAGAAACCCCCAATGTATCAGGTCAGACACCAGACATATCCGACTAGCAGCATTTCCTAGACTAGCAAGATCTGGGATATTACATTCAGCCCCTTCTTCCCATGACATGAGGTACAATCCCTTCTTGGGTCAGTACACACGAAAATCCCAAAAGATAAGGAGACGAAAAAGGATGAAGTGTGAAAAATGATAAGTATGATCGGGAATGGTATGATGACTCATCAAGGAGACCTCCCAGTAGCAAACATTTCTCCAACGGTGACCACTTACTAGGGCACAATGTCAACCACCAAGGTGAAATAGGGTAAAGAGAATAATTTCCAAGAAGGCGTTCTATAATCAAAATAAGCTTGAAATGAAACATACTCAAATGCCTCAAGTATTCAAGTGACACTTACCAAAATACCTGACATGTACCTCATGGATAAAGACTCATTGTCTTCCGGAAATAGGCTAATGTGGTGAATGCCATCATGATGAACAAGAGAAGAGTGGTGGTGAAGTGGGTCTCTATCCTTTCCAACTCATAAGACCTTTCTCAAGCCTCATTTCCACTCTTGACCTTGATCTATAGGGGCATTCTTCAAGTTCTTTTCTTCTCCCATCAAAATCCCCTTAGGGTCACTGGGAAGCCTCCCATGTGTTGGACTTGTCCATCACTAAAACGAGGGGGACATCTATTGAGGTGACAGTGATAGTTGTTCCCAGTTGTGTCACACATTTGTGGCTTGGATTGGCCTTTCCCCAAACTACAAAATCTGCGATAACATGAGCCATTTAATAGAAGATCTTTACTTGGTGCATTTTTAGTATCAACTCCTGGAGCTCTATTTTTCTTGGTTATTATTCTAGACATATTTTCAAAGACTATTGTGATTTGTTCAAGTTCAACATAAATGAGCAAGATCGATCCATTGAGGAGTTGCACAACTACTTGGAGAGAGGACGTCTAGGGTTTGTATCTCTTCCTTCCTCTCTAAAACCATTTGGTCAGGGTTTGTCTCTTGTTTTAATTAGTTTTTATGCTCCTTGGCAAGGGTTTCAAGCATTATTTCTAAGTCCTTTGTTGATCTTGTTGATGAAGGCTATTCTATTGGGAAAACCCTTCTTGTAGGGTATTGATTATCATGGTTTGTCTTGATTAGCAAGAGACTGCTAGCCTTGTGGCCCTAGTCTCTAGTTCTAATCCATAAAACGGGATAATCAATTATTAGAGGGGCATACTTCTTGACCCCATAAGTTGTAGGTGGAGATAAGGCTATGCCCTTACTCCCAACATTATCCAACCAAAAACCCTAAAAGTTTGTTTTTTATTTTCAAAAATAAAAAAATACAAAAAAATATAACGATATAAAGTTTGTCCAAATTAAATCTAACAATTTACTTTTACTTTCTAGACATTTCTATCCTAGGGTTTGTGCTAAGTTGTTGAATTTCTAACCCTAGGAGGCAAATTGGCCCTTTTAGATTGCTCTTTACTGTCTTATCTAATGTTATTGTGGCTGATTTAAGGGTTTATTCAATTCCAAAAATTAATTACAACAATAAAAATCAGAATTGTTAAAACCCTAAAGCTAGGGTTTGACCCTAAAAGGTTAAATCTAAACCTACCCTTGCTCTTATTTCACTTTGGAATTGTTTATCAAGCTTATCTAACGTATTCTAATGGTGATAATCATCTCCTTGCAGGTTCATTGTTGTTATATTTCACTTTAGAGATTTTTTGGTCAAACCCTAGGGGTATTTGCACCATTTTTGCAAGTTTGAAGTAATTGCTTGGATAATATACACTTGTACTTGATTTTTATCATTTATAGATTGTTTTTACACTAATATATCTTTGTTCTAGCAGAAAGTGTCCAAGGATCTTCATCCTAAGTGCCTTTAGGCACCACTTTAGTCACTTTTTCCGATCAAAATCTACAATTTTCTGCATTTTCTGTCATAAATCAGATTTTGGAACCTTTAGAAAGCAGAAAGCTAGTCGAATTTATCGCAAACAATCAAGGTACAACTCAAGTATATGAATCACCCTTTATTTGTGCAACAAGATCTCACTCTAGTGCGATAAAAGGTACATTTTTCGTCATTTAAAGAGTGGTTTTATAGTGATGGTTTGTATTTTCTGCCGTAGAATATTTATATCAGATCTCAGCACTCTTATAAGTATCTCTTAACCCTCTCTACATTTAGTGGTTTATGCCCTAACTCTTGTTTGAACATTCCTAAGGCATTTGGTTACTAAGGCACTAGTCTATCTAACATGTATTGAGGTGTGTAGTTGGAAGGATTGGTGGTACAGACCCTCTTCTCTCCTAAGGGTTGCGCGACCTCCCGGTCAGGATCTTCGATTATGGAGTCGTACGACTCTCTAAAACCTTGCTGGTCTCATTCTGTATTAAAAACAGGTCCTCTCATCTCCCTGTGCAGGCTTCACGATACCCGCGACCTTCCCTTTTGCGTTCTACGAAATCTCAAAGTTGTCGTTAGCGCCTTTTCTCTCGGCCCCTCCTCAGATATGACCTTGGTCGATGACCTCACACCTACGCGCGATTGCGGGTTCACTCAAGAGTGGCTTGAGGTCAAACCTCTTTTCACCCCGCAATTCACCTGGAGCCTCCACGTGTCTTTTCTCTAAAACCGTGGTCTCGATTGCGGCCTGCCTTCAATCTCGTAAAGATCGAGCAATTTCTATCCCCGCAATGCGAGATGACCATCGATCTCACGATATTCACGATTATTTCGAACGGATGACCAAGATCTATTTCTTGGGATCAACGGTTTAGATATTCTTCTCCCAGATCGACGACTATGGTTGATTTGGAATTTCAGGCTTCGGGGTTTTTAAATCTCAAACCCTGCTTTCTTCCGTACTTCAATCTTTCGGAGTTGACGATCTGCAGACACCTGTCCTGCTCTATCAATGACCCTGCTTCCACTTCGGGTGTTTGACCTTTAAACTTAGATCAATAGCCCTGTGGCCCTCTTCTCGATCAACTATCAAGATCTCCTTCGGGTCTTCGGACTTCGGAGATTTCAAATCCCAAACTTCACCCTTTCTCTAATGACTTTTGTCCGAAGGCTATAATCCACTAACGCGTGTCCTCCTCGTATCAACGGTTGCGATCCCTTTGCGTCTCCAGACTTCGTAACTCTCAACTTTTCTCTCTCTTCGAAGTATGCAGAATCCTGCCGTGTGTCCACTTGATCCGACGATCAAGAATTTCTTCGGGTCTTTACCCAAAGTCCACAGATTTGTTCCACATCTCCCCTAGATTTGACGGTTATGAATTACTTCGGGTCCATACCCGTAGCTCATAGATCTACGACACGTCTCCCTTTATCTGATGGTCAAGAATTTCTTTGGGTGTTTACCCGAAGCTCACAGATCTACGCCACGTCTCTCCTGACCTCCAACGGCTCAGATTCACTTCGAGTAATCCGACGCTTGAAATTTACTTCAGACGATCTAATGGATCAGATCTGCTTCGGTTGATCGAACGGTTGAGATTTACTTTGGATTTTCGGCTCTTCGGGCTTCGGAAATCTCAAGTCTCGAGCAGCCTCCTTCTGAACTTAGAGTATCTGACGACTCAAATTCACTTTGGAAATACAATTCTTTAAGTTTACTTTGGGCGATCTGACGGCTCAGATCTTCTTCGGTTGATTGAACAATTGAGGTTTACTTCGGATTTTTGGCTCTTCAGGCTTTGAAAATCTCAGTTCTCAAACCTTGGTGAGTTCTCTCTCCTGAGTGTGTGAAGTGCTAAGGCTCGCACAAATTGCTCCGATCAGACGGTTGTTGATCTCTTGCACTGTGATCCAACAGCCACTGTCACTCCTGGTCTTGAGCTTCTGATTTCTTCCGACTGAGAAGATTTCTCAGTCTTCAAAGGTTTCAAACCTTTGCTCCTCCTACGAGTCTGTCTCTTGGATCTCGTCAACAGTGGTGAAAAGTGTTATCCCTTCTAATCTTGATCCTTAAAGGATTTTGACTTCCCGCGCACTCCTTGCGTTTCAGGGATTTTCGATAACTCATATATGAATAATTTCTTGAAAAGAAATTCCCCATGCCCTCCTGTCGATCTCCTTTTGCTCTATGCACACCTTGCAATAGATTCTTATGCATGGTTTGGGTTCTTACGAACGAACGTGCACGCCTTGCAATAGTCACTTTGCACTCCTTGCAAAGGGAAAGTTTCATGCTATCTATTTTGAGCTTCGAAACTGAAACAGATCATGTCAACGCATTCCTTGTGTTCTATGTGCACACCTTGCACCAATTCAACAGAAGAGAAACAGTTGAAACTTATACTAACATTCACAATTCCATCTACTCGTAACGAAATTCATTCATTCATGAAAATACAATAACAGGGAATTGCAAACAATGTCCACACCATGCATTGGGTCAATTTTCCTCTGTTATCTTCATTCAAAAGTAGAAATGGCTATAGCTATAATCAAACCAACAACCAAAATTCAGAAATCTCCTAATAACTTGCAACTGCCTCATTTGGGCATACAAAACCTCTATTTAACTCATAGGATCCGTAAGGTTCCCCCCGACTACTTGTCTACTCCAAAACCTAACCTAACGACTATCTTAGTTCAGTAACATTCCTAAGCAGGAGTGGAAACTCCCACTTCACTCGCGATCGTTCAAGCGTGCTTCAAAATATTTCCCGTCGCTGAGTTCAGGCGTGCTTCAAAATATTCATTGTAACTGCCAGCGTTGAGATTCCAAAGAAATTCCCAGGCACTGAGTGGTCCTGCTCCGCGTGCTCGCTAACGATGCTCCTACATCATACTCTCTTTGACAAAAATTCATGGACTCATGTATGAGCTCCTGCACCGACTTTCCATGCTTCTGGATATCAACTTCATTTTCCCAACTGGCATATTCTATTGGGTGTCCCTTTCTTCTATTGGGTATTCCTCCTGGTCTTTTTGCCAATCCTCTGATCAACAATCTTCTCCATCTATCGTTTTTTTGCTATAGGCATTTGTTTCTCCCACTGAATCTTCTCTTGATCTTATGATGCCTCTGTGTCATCTTTCCTGTAAGGGTACAGGCCTGAAACGTTGAATATGGGCGATATGCCCACATCATCTGGCGGCTCAATCTCATAGGCGTTTGCATCAAACTTCCTCAAGATCTTACATGGTCCTATCTTCTTCATCTTTAACTTGTTATATCTTCCCCTAGGAAACATTTATCTCTTAAGATGTGCCAGAACTTGATCTCCTACTTCAAATTGAAGTTCCCTGCGATGTTGATCAGCTCTACGCTTGTACTCTTGGTTAGAACTATGCAACTATCCTCTGATCTGGCTATCGGGTTTCTGCATTTCTGCAGCAAAATCTTTTGCTCCAACACTCCTGATCTCACTCTATTCGAAGTCTCTCAACTCAGATACTCCCCTGGGTTGCATTCCATACAATATTTGTGATGGGCTCTTTCCAGTGCTCCTGTTTGGTGAGTTATTGTATCCAAATTATGCTTGTGGCAGAATCTGATCCCACTGATTATGATGCTCAGTGACCAGACTCCTCAATAATTTTCCCAAACTTTTGTTTACCACCTCAATCTACCCATCTATCTGAGGGTGATAAGTTGAGTTGAAGTACAAATTTGTCCCCAATTTCTTCCACAATGTTCTCCAAAAGTGACCAACAAATTTAGTGTCCTTGTCCGAGACAATGCTTCTAGGTAGTCCGTGAAGTCTCACAACTTCCTTGAAAAACAAATTTGCAACATGTGTTGCATCACTGGTCTTCATGCATGGGATAAAGTGTGCCATCTTCGAAAATCCATCCACCACCAAAAATATGGAATCAAAGCCTCTTTGAGTTCTTGGCAGTTCCAACACAAAATCCATGCTTATTGCATCCCAAGAACTCTCTGGTATTGGCAATGGATGATACAATCCAGTGTTCCATCTTTTCCTTTTGCATGTTGGCAGATTCTACATCTATTCACAAAATTTATCACTTATGTTCTTATACCTGGCCAATAGTATGAACTGCTCAACTATGCAAATGTTTTATCATGGCCGAAATGTCCAGCCAATCCTCCACTATACTTTTCCTTCAAAAGGTTATCCCTCATTGAGCATTTTGGTATGTACAATTGATTGCCTTCGAACAACAATCCCTCTTGAATCATATACTTTGTCCATTGGCTTTTGTCTCCCAGTACAGGATTTGCACATGTTTCGTATGCTTCCTTGAAATCTGGCTCATCACAATACATATCCTTAAGGTGTTCAAACCCCAAGGTCTTCACCTGAAATTCCTGCAGAATCAAACATCTCCTACTTAATGCATCAACAACTTTGTTAGCATTCCCAGCGATATGTTTTATGAAAAAAGTAAAGTTCTGCATAAATTCAACCCATTTTGCATGCCTTTGATTCAATATTTCTTGTTTGGTTATGGATTGTAAATCCTGGTTATCTCTATACAAGACAAATTCCTGTGGTACAAAGTGATGTCTCAATTTCTTCAAGGCTTGAATTATGGCATAAAACTCATCATATGTGGAGTATTTTCTCTTGGTCTCATTCAGCTTCTTACTGAAATAGGCGACATGTCTATTATCCTGACTCAAAACTGCTCCACTTGGAACTTCACTTGCATCACATCTCACCTGAAATGTCTTTTCAAAATTTGGCAAGACCGGAATTGGTCGTTCTGACATTTTCTCCTTTAGTATATTGAAGCTCCTCTCGTCCTCCTCTGTACATTTAAAAGACTTGTGCTTCTTCTTCACTGTATCCATCATTGGTGCACAAATTCCACTTAAGTCTCTGATGAACTTCCTATAGAAACTTGCTAATCCATGGAAGCTCCTTATCTCAAACATACTCTTTGGTGACGGTCACTCTTTGATTGCGTTCACCTTCTTTGGATCCATCTTCAATTCATTTGAAGAGATCACAAAACCCAAGTAAATGAGTTATGTCTTCATAAAAGAGGACTTCTTCAGATTTATCAACAGCTTCTCCTGTTGTAGTCTCTTCATCACTAGTGTCAGGTGTCTCAAATGCTCCTCTTTAGTCCTGCTAAAGATCAGTATATCATCCAGATATACAACCACAAACTTGTCAATGAAATCTTTTAGTATTTCATTCATCAACCTCATAAAAGTACTTGGGGCATTTGTTAAGACAAATGGCATAACAAGCCACTCATACAAACCTTCATTTGTCTTAAAGGTTGTCTTCCACTCATCACCTTCTCTCATTCTAATGTCGTGATATCCACTTTTCAAATCGATTTTAGAAAAGAAATTTTCACCACTTAAACAGTCCATTAAAAGTACTCGGGGAATTTGTTAAGCCAAATGGCATAACAAGCCACTCATACAAACCTTCATTTGTCTTAAAGGTTGTCTTCCACTCATCATCTTCTCTCATTCTAATCTGGTGATATCCACCTTTAAAATCGATTTTAGAAAAGAAATTTTCTCCACTTAAATAGTCCATTAAATCATCCATTCTTGGTAAAGGAAATCTATACCTGATGGTGATCTTGTTAATGGCTCTTGAGTCTATAAACATTCTCCATCTTCCATCCTTCTTTGGACTCGACACAGTTGGTACTGCGCATGGCCTCAAGCTCTCTCTGACCAAGCCCTTGTCTAACAATTCCTGGACTTGGTTCTTCACTTCCTCATTCTCTCGAGGTGTCAATCTGTATGTTGCTTTGTTTGGTAGACTTGCTCTTGGTATCAAGTGAATATGGTGGTTGATACTTCTGATGGGTGGAAATGAGTTAAGAAACTCATCCACCACTATGTCAGCAAAGATATCCAACAATTCCTGAACTTCTTCAGGAAAATCATCCATCAAAGTACTTGTAAGGATAACTATGGGTTTCCTCACCACAACGAACTGCATCTCTTGTTATTTATTGACTTCTTTCATGAGTTTCTTCCTGCTCATGAGAAGTATGCTTGTGCTGACTTCCTCTTTCACCTTCTTCTCCTCTATCGGCAACAACATATGTGTTCTACCATTCTTCTCCAAGGTGTATGTATTCTTCCTCCCATCATGAATGACATTCCTGTCAAACTGCCATGGTCTTCCCAACAAAATATGGCATACATCCATGGGGATCACATCACATAGAATTTCATCTCTATATCCTCCTATCTTAAATTCAACCAAGCATTGTTTAGTAACCATTACATGGTGTCCTTTCTGCAACCATGAGACTTTGTATGGCTTCGGATGTGCAGTTGTCTCCAGCTCTAATTTCTCCACCATCTCTGTGGATACTAAGTTATCAGTGCTCCCACTGTCAATTATCACCTTGCATAATTTGTCTTTAGTCTTGCAAGCTGTCCTGAAGAGACTGTTCCTCTGCACTGGTTTTTCAACTTTTTCCTCTAGTTTTAAGAGAACCTTTCTCAACATCAGGGATGTTCCATCCTCTGCTCCTTCTGCTTCAACATTCCTTCTCTGCGCTTCTGAAATGTGAGCTTCACCTCCTCCTTTCCTTTTCTCGAGACATTCCCAAGACATGTGCCATGTCTTTCCACAGGCATAACATCTTACTTCTCCTCCTCTGCTTCTTTCTCTTCCTCTAGAACAACTTCTTCCACCACCCTGTCTTCCTCCGAAATGTCCGCCTCTTTCCGAGTGACTATGTGGTTTCTCAATCTCATCCTTAGACTTATGTGCCTTGTCATGGGTAACTCCCTTGCCTTTTTTTGGGGCTGGGCTTTTACCTCTTTCTCGCTGGCTTTTTTTTCTGGCCAACTTCTCCTCTGCCTTCAGTGAAAACTGATAAGCATCCTCCACTGTCCTTACTGACATCATGTTGAGCACATCCTGGGATTTCATACCTCGGTCCATTTATATATCTGGCAACTTTTTCTTCATCTTTCTCTATTTGTCCAGTTCTGATGTTCAGCCTGTAGAACTCCTCTGTGTACTCCTTAACTGTCATATCCTTATGTCTCAGGTTCTGCAACTTCCTAAACAGATTGATCTGATAATCATTGGGCATGAAATTAGCCTTTAGCTTGGCTACCATTCTATCCCAATTCTTTATCTTCTATTTGCCTTTGCTTCTCCTCTCAGCCTACAGTTCATCCCACCACAGTGTTGCAAGTCCTTTTAGCCTGGTGACAACATGTTTCACCCTTTTCTCTTCATCGACATCTTCATAGTCGAAACGTTTGTCCATGGATCTTATCCAATCCAACAACTCTTCAACATCTAAATTGCCTTCATACATTGGGACCTCTATCTTCGCTCTAGCTCCCAATCTAACAACTGCTCTCAGTAAGCGTTCTTCGGCAACATCCTCTCTTGTAGCTTCTTCAACTTCTACTTCTTCACTCTCTACATCGTTGATGTCTCCAGCATCAAGTGCTAGTCTCTGCGCTGCCTCCATTGCCTCTAACCTTGCACGAAGCTCTCACATTTCCCTTTCTACTGCCAGATTGGCTAAAGGTGGTTCCACTCGTATCCTCGGTGGCATTGTGTCGACTGTCTATCACACACAGAGCATAACTTTGAGTTCTTTTATCTCCTCTCCTTTCCTGTTGTCTGCAAGCAAAAAATTGCTCTGATACCACTTCATGCAGACCCCCTTCTCTCCTAAGGGCTGCGCGACCTCCCAGTCAGGATCTTTGATTCTGGAGTCGAACGACTCATTGAAACCTTGTTGGTCTCGTTCTTTATTAAACACAGGTCCTCTCGACTCCCTGCGCAAGCTTCACGATACCCGCGACCTTCCCTTTTGCATTCTACGAAATCTCAGAGTTGGTGTTAGTGCCTTTTCTCTCGACCCCTCCTCAGATATAACATTGGGCAATGACCTCACACCTACACACGATTGTGGGCGCACTCAAGAGTGGTTTGAGGTCAAACCGCTTTTAGCCCCGCAATTCACTCCGAGCCTCCACGTGTCTATTCTATAAAACTGTGGTCTCGATTGCGGCCCGCCCTCAATCTCGTAAAAGATCGAGCACTTTCTATCCCAACAATGTGAGATGATCGTCGATCTCACGATCTTGATGGTGCTTTTGAACGGAAGACCAAGATCTATTTCTTGGGATCAAAGGTTCAGATCGCCTCCTCCCAGATCGATGACTGTGGTCGATTCAGAATTCCAGGCTTCGAGATTTTGAAATCTCAAACCCTGCTTTCTTTTGTACTTCAATCTTTCGGAGTTGACGATCTGCAGACACCTGTCCTGCTCAATCAACGACCCTGCTTCCACTTTGGGTGTTTGACCTTTCAGCTCAGATCAACGGTCCTGTGGCCCTCTTCTAGATCAACGGTCAAGATCTCCTTCGGGTCTTCGGACTTCAGAGATTTCAAATCTCAAACTTCACCCTTTCTCCAATGACTTTTGGCCGAAGGCTATAATCCACTGATGCGTGTCCTCCTCGAATCAACGGTTGCGATCCCTCCGCGTCTCTGAACTTCGGAACTCTCAACTCTTCTCTCTCCTCGAAGCATGTGGAATCCTGTCGCGTGTCCACTTGATCTGACGATCAAGGATTCCTTCGAGTCTTTACTCGAAGTCCACATCTTTGCTCCACGTCTCCCCTAGATTTGATAGTTATGAATTAATTCAGGTCTATACTCCGCGCGATGTCCTTCTTGATTTGACGGTCGAGAATTTCTTCAGGTGTTTACCCGGATCTCACAGATCTATGCCATGTCTTTCCTGACCTCCGACGGCTCAGATTCACTTCGGGTAATCCGACGCCTGAAATTTACTTCGGACGATCTGAAGGCTCAGATCTAATTCGGTTGATTGAACAGTGGAGATTTACTTCGGATTTCCGACTCTTCGGGCTTCGGAAATCTCAAGTCTCGAGCCTGACTCAGATTCACTTTGGTGATCCAATGCTTGAATTTTACTTCAACCAATCTGACGGCTCAAATCTACTTTGGTTGATCGAACGATTGAGGTTTGCTTCGAATTTTCGGCTCTTCGGGCTTCGAAAATATTAGTTCTCAAACCTTGGTGAGTTCTCTCTCCTAAGTGCGCGAAGTGCTAAGGCTCGTGCACATTGCTCTAATCAGACGGTTGTTGATCTCTTGCACTGTCATCCAACGACCATTCTCGCTCCTCCTCCTAAGCTTTTGATTTCTTCCGACTGAGAATATTTCTCAGTCTTCAAAGGTTTCGAACCTTTTCTCCTCCTACAAGTCCAACTCTTGGATCTCGTCAACACTTGTGAAAAGTGCTATCCCTTCTGATCTTGATCCTTAAAGGATTTCAACTTCCCATGCACTCCTTGTGTTTCAGGGATTTTCGATAACTCAGATTCGAAGAATTTCTCGAAAATAAATTCTCCTCGCCCTCCTGGTATTCTCCTTTTGCTCGATGCACACCTTGCAACAGATTCTTACGCAAGGTTTGGGTTCTTGCGGACGACTGTGCATGCCTTGCAGCAGTCACTTTGCACTCCTTGCAAAGGGAAAGTTTTGTGCTATCTCCTCTGAGCTTCGGAACCGAAATAGATCTCGTCAACGCACTCCTTGCATTCTGTGTGCACACCTTGCACCAATTCAACAGAAGAGAAACAATTGAAACTTATACTAACATTCACAGTTCCATCTACTCGTAACGAAATTCATTCATTCATGAAAACAAAATAACAGGGAATTGCAAACAATGTCCAAACCATGCATTGGGTCAATTTTTCTCTGTTATCTTCATTCAAAAGTAGAAATGGTTACAGATATAATCAAAACAACAACTAAAATTCAGAAATCTCCTACTAACTTGTAGCCGCCTCATTTGAGCGTACAAAACCTCTATTTATCTCAGAGGGTCCTTAGGGTTCCCCCCGACTACTTGTCTACTCCAAAACCTAGCCTAATGGAGTTCAGTCACATTCCAGAGCAAGAGAGGAAACTCCCACTTCACTCACGATTGTTCAAGCATGCTTCAAAACATTTCCAGTCGCTGAGTTTAGGCGTGCTTCAAAATATTCTTCGTAGTTGCCAGCATTGAGATTCCGAAAAGATTCCCAGGCGCTGAGTGGTCCTACTCCGCCTACTCGCTAACGATGCTCCTACATCAATTGGGATACCCCCCTTTGATCTCTAAGAACTGGCCTAAAGTGAAGGAAAGATCATACTAAGGTGCATTTCCCATATCGTGTTATCCCTGTTAGCAATCCCCCAAGGGCTACTAGTATGGGAGGTAACAATGCCTACTTGATTTATTGGGCATACGAGGTCAACTAAAGCTCCTTTTGAAAAAGTGTAAGTAAAACTAGGGTGATAATTAGGGTTGTCCACTACAAACCCTATTAAATCGTCATATTACCTTACAAGCTTCAATATGATCAAGAGGAAGATCCTCCATTAGTAATCCTCCAATGGTTTTGAGAAGGGGTCTATCAAAAAGAGAGAAAAAGCACGCACCACCAACACTAGAGAAATAACATCACACCTGCATCAATTCAAAATAAAATACCACAAATATTTAAAAAGACCACTTACTCATCAAAACGATTCCCCAAAACCATTGATCCATAAACATCCATCAATTGCAAGCATCGACAAGACAAAATTTCCAAGAGAGAGCTCTATCTAGCCATCCATAGTAAAATCCATGAAGTAGACAAAGAGTTTTCTTCACAAGTTCTAGCAATTAATTACAATGGCAGGTTCTTCCCTTTTTATAGACAAGGGATCTAACAACTCTCTCAATATAAAATTAATTTTCTCCTAGATCTAGCCTAGAAACACATAAAAAACCATTATCTCCTCACAAACCATAGAGATATGGTCAACAATAAGTAAACTATGAGGTGGTTAGGCCACCTATACAATCATATCCATGATACATACGTAAACGAGTCAAAAAACACTCAAGAGTCCCCCAAAATCAAGTGAAGCAAGCTTAATTACCCAGTCATCCTCCTCAAATGCATGAAAGAATTCCCACGTGTGGAAAGTGTGGGCTCTCGGGGGATACAACTCACTCAACAAGCACAAGATAAGGCATGAAACGACCTCCAAAGTGTATTGTTCCCCTCAAACTGTGGAATGATCCTATCAAAAGGTGGAACGACCTCCTAAAAGGCCTTGTTGACCACCTATTTCGACTAGGTGTCAACGTCATGTACCATGAAGAT
>JZKD02S0944453.1:49074-59689 GCA_000966675.3 Picea glauca | reverse complement strand
TACTAAGCATCTTGTCATAGTTATTGTATTAGAACTAAACCCATGTTGATTAAGATGACTAGTATTCACTATATTAATAAGCTCGAACAAGTGCACTGATTCATAAGTGTTACTAGTGTTTCCATATCATATGTGTAAACTCTTAGCATAAAGTTGATGTAAACATGATTACCTTACTTGGCATTGTATCCCTTATTACTCGTAGCTATTGACATATCGTTATTCACACTACTTGATCGTATCAGTTATTAGGATATCACTATCTCTATTACTTACATTGATTATGCTCTTACTTATCCATAACGAATAGCACTAATCACGTCAATTGTATAGAGAAACCAGTACGTGTTACTAGTATAGATTAGTATGACTTCAATGTTATGTTCATTAATCACACTATCCTTTACCAGACTGAGATCAGTATAAGGTAAGTAGATTAGTAATCGATGTGAGACTCTATTACACTTACAAGCACCTATACAAGATCATGTTAATACTCGTCAATGGTTCTCACTCAGCATTACCTTATTAGGATAACTCATACTACTTATACGGGATTGATACTAGTAGTTACAACTTGTTTCATAGTTACAGTAAGCATAGAGTAATGACATATAAATACTATTGAGCTATTACCATATCTAATTGATGTGATAATCAAGCGCCTTCTTGTAATACCAGTACTCGTATGTTAACGTTATGACCATATCTATTAGATTATCGTGATTTGATTATGTTATAAGCTTATACAAATCTGAATAGTAATGACAATGTAGTTAATTAGGGAAACACAGGTACTTGTTGTAAATTGTAATGAACACGCTGTAAACTTATGCATGCTAATCAAAGCTGTAAGCTGAGATAAGCAAGTTGATTCGTTGTATTGATTGTAAGATAATGCCTGTATGAATATGGAAAGAGCTGGTATTGTGATATTCAATGCAGAGAGTTATAGATAATGTGAAAGTGATTAGAGTGTTACTTGCTTCTACATAGGTTATGCTTATACAACACACTACTTATGTATAGTTCTATGATGAAGCGTTCATAAGAGTTAAGCTAGTATCATGCACAGTAAGCATCAGCTTGTATTACTTGTACAACGAGTAAGAGCTAATAGTATATCCCTAATATTGAACCCTTACATATTGGATACGTGCTTATAAGATTAGTAAGATGAATGGTATAACTTCATTATCATACCTTATTCTATGTAAACATGATAGTGACTTATAAGTTATACCTATACGTTTGATGTAATAGTACTATCATAATATGGGTTATTACACTATGCTTACATAATACTGATAGATGAACGTGTACATATCCAGCTTAGTATGATCTCCATATGTAGAAGCTTACTCTTGTAATGAGTTATGGTAGCTGTTACTACTATAGTTTAATTACAGGAATGCTTATAAGGGTAACATACTAGTTTCATTGTTACGATCCTTGTGTTAATCGTAATGACTCTTACTTGTATAAGTAATAAGGTTGATTAGGATCATAAGCTTATCCATATTAACCAAGCAGGTGTTACTTACTCTATTACACTTACTAATTAGTAGTAGTGATTAGCATGATCCAGTTATATGAGTACACATAACAAGTCAATAGTGATCTCAATACTAAGCGGGAAACAAGCACATGTTAATTACAGGTATTGCCTATATGTTGACTCTTAATACAGTGTACATATCCTTATAGTAATGAATAGAGTGAATCAATGGGATTACTAGTCAATAGCTAACCTGTTGCAAGCTGTGTAAACTAACCTGTTTCATAAGCACTATCAATCTACGTATTTACAGTAATTAGATTCATATAAGTAACATATCACTTAACCTGGGTTCACTATGCTCTGTAGTAATCAATGAATCTAGGTAAGATAACTAGACACAAGTCTGTATGACTCTTATTACTTATCAATTCCACCTTTCAATGATTACGGTAATAAGGTAGCTTTATTATAATACTAGTATAAGCTCACTACTTGCTTAGAACACCATCATTACTATTTAGTATGAATACGAGTATTATCAGTGTTATGTACTAATTAGGCGTAATAGATCACACTAATCACATATCAGTAATGTAACTACCAGGAAGCTGATTCCCATTAGTATGATACCTTACCTGTACGTATTGTATTTCACTGTAATAGAGCTGTATATGAATACCATTGCTTTCTTATAGTAAGCACAGTAATAGTACTTAGTTTACCATATGATTAGAGTGCATTGGTTCAACACTAATACACATGATAACACATCTTAGAACATGATGGAGCTATAAGCATATCCGTAATCAGTCAGAGTTGAGTAAGCTTTATTTATTCATGTACGCTTATCACTTCCATGGTAATCATTGATATGGAACTAGTATTGAGAAAGCAAAGGTCTTAGTATCCGTATCTAACATAACATAACAAGTAGTAGCAGTACCTATGTTTTGTATAAGTAATATGTGAGATCCTATGACTAATCAACAACACTATCATAGTAATCGAATAGGGTAATCAAGCTCTCCATAACTAGTGAGAAGTTAGACTTGTTGTAATAGTGATATTGAGCTTACTTATGGTTTCCATTGATTTGGTTTACTAGCATTGAGTACAGTTGCTTAATCTGTACACGAGGTTTATAAAGGTTATGGTTTGATTATAGAATAAGCTCGTACGTAAGATGAATGAATTCCATACATAGGTTGAAACTAGATGTGATAGAGTATGATAGACTAGTTTAATAGCTCTATTAGTTATTAAGATTAGCACATTGTAAGCAGAGTAATTATTAGTATTATACACTGTTCATTATTATGGAAACACTGATATGTTACGAATAGGTACAAGCTCTAGTCTGAACAACATGCTATGTACAAAGTTGGTGGATACGATGTGTTGTCCTTATACAACACTTATGAGTACAATGGTCCCAACTCATGTTCCTTCATTAGAACTGTGCTTAAGCTTGTTGAATATGTCAAGATCTATAAGCTTACTTGTATTCATAGATTACTGTATTCCACTGTACTGGTTCAACTTAGCTTATAGTGATAGTTTGGTTCAATTCCACTAACTCTAGTCACTTTGTTTTAAGGTGTAATGTATATCAAACCATGTAACTGCTTATCATTATAGAAACTACTGAGCTCCTTATATAATGGTAATCAATCACACCTTATCTCGTTGTATCAGTATAACTACTTACTCTGTTGATTGGACCGGTATTAATACAGTCTAAGTGATTAGCATTGATTCAATTAAGCATGATCTTCAAGCTAACAACATTGTTATTGAACACAGATCAGATTGGCTGTAATTCCATAGATAGTAATGAGTGTTACATAAGCATTGCACTTTAATCACTACGAGTAACAAGCTCATAAGCTTCTACAAGGCTGTTATTCCATATCCTAGTAATGGCTGTGACTAAGCATGAAGTAGTATCATATTACAAGGAGACTAGAGCACCAACTTAGAAGTTAGAACAGTGTCTGTAGAAGGGTAATCATAGAACATGATATCATCTTCTTACTAATACCATGGGATTTGATTAGTGTAGAGCTTCATGTTAGAAAGGTATGTAACTAGTAATCATTGCCTGTTTCATTATACTTATCTATTACTGGAATCATACTAGTAACTCCATCAGCTTGGTTGAATATACAGAATACGTCTCGATTCTACAAGTAGCAGATGATATGGAATCCCAATACCATTGATTTGAGTAGGTTAATGCTTACAGATTATACAAGATTGAACTGTACAGGTGTAATACTGCTTACCAGCTTAGCTTGAATAGGGGTGGTACTATGATTCTATACTAGTATCTTATATGGAATGATTGAACACCATTGATCTGATTATGGATAAGCTTATGACTTATACAACAAGCTCAGTTTAATGTGTACAAGATTCGATATCACTATACATAATACATGGGTTATAATGGAAATGATACTAGCTATTATAGATCAAGGTGATCATACTTTACCCTATGCTTGACCATTACATATGATAGTTCATATTTACTTATGGAATACTAATGGTGATAATACTCTCCATAATAAAGGGTGTGTAATTGATTGCAATACAAAGATAAGGGTAACATAAGATAATATGACATGTGTATAGCAAGAGATCATGTGTAATTACAGATATAGTGATTATTACGCTCGTAGTTACAGTTGTTGCCCACTAGTAATACCATGATATCAATATGTGAATTGAGATAATCCTTGTAATGAAACAGGAATATTATACATAGAAGTGATTCCATTAATTTGTGTGAATATTTGAAGCCCATTAAGCTGGTAACACATGGTAAGGCTTTCCCTGATATGGTTATAAGTATGAGTAATATGTAAGCACTTGTTATGAATAGAAGCCGGTAAAGTAGAACCATAAGAACATGATAAGTGATATGAGCAATACTTACGCTGTAATCAAAGCTTAGTTGATAGAAGTGCACCAATGTTATGATTACTATGAATACCATAGACTACCATATATGATCCTGGGTTAGCTTATACCATACGTGTTGTATATGGAAAGTACTAGTGGTATGATAGCTTAGTATGATTACTATCTTATTCCCATACATGGAGGCTTGTTCATCTTCTAATCCATAGATGATGTGTCATTCAGCTAATACTAGAAACTCCATTAGGGAAAATATGCATATGATAAGGGTAATTGAAACCCCTAGTTAGTAAGGTGATACACTGTATAGTATGATAACCATTGCTTACCTTAACTTGACTATCTCTACACCAAATTGAACCAGTACAAGACATTGATTTGGCAATGACACAAGGAATAAGAAAAAACAATAGGATTGGTACGTCTTCAATGGTGTTCAAGCTATGTATTCTCTATAATATCACAACCTGCATTCTTATGAGGTAAGGTATAGAGTGAAATCACAACAATCATAGAGCTTATACATGATAAGTATTCATACAGAGCACTCTGATCATACTTGCTACACGTATACGTATCCGACATTATAGAAGTATAAGTAATCTCCATAATGTATCAATCATTACTGGTATAGCTTAACTCACTTAGTGTGGTTAATAAGGTACAGTTTATCCATGATAAGTGGAATAGTATGTNGCTTGAATAGGGGTGGTACTATGATTCTATACTAGTATCTTATATGGAATGATTGAACACCATTGATCTGATTATGGATAAGCTTATGACTTATACAACAAGCTCAGTTTAATGTATACAAGATTTGATATCACTATACATAATACATGGGTTATAATAGTTCACTAGCTATTATAGATCAAGGTGATCATACTTTACCCTATGCTTGACCATTACAGCTGATAGTTCATATTTACTTATGGAATACTAATGGTGATAATACTCTCCATAATAAAGGGTGTGTAATTGATTGCAATACAAAGATAAGGGTAACATAAGATAATATGAAATGTGTATAGCAAGAGATCATGTGTAATTACAGATATAGTGATTATTACGCTCGTAGTTACAGTTGTTGCCCACTAGTAATACCATGATATCAATATGTGAATTGAGATAATCCTTGTAATGAAACAAGAATATTATACATAGAAGTGATTCCATTAATTTGTGTGAATATTTGGAGCCCATTAAGCTGGTAACACATGGTAAGGCTTTCCCTGATATGGTTATAAGTATGAGTAATATGTAAGCACTTGTTATGAATAGAAGCAGGTAAAGTAGAACCATAAGAACATGATACGTGATATGAGCAATACTTACGCTGTAATCAAAGCTTAGTTGATAGAAGTGCACCAGTGTTATGATTACTATGAATAACATAGACTACCATATATGATCATGGGTTAGCTTATACCATACGTGTTGTATATGGAAAGTACTAGTGGTATGATAGCTTAGTATGATTACTATCTTATTCCCATACATGGAGGCTTGTTCATATTCTAATCCATAGATGATGTGTCATTCAACTAATACTAGAAACTCCATTAGGGAAAATATGCATATGATAAGGGTAATTGAAACCCCTAGTTAGTAAGGTGATACACTGTATAGTATGATAACCATTGCTTACCTTAACTTGACTATCTCTACACCAAATTGAACCAGTACAAGACATTGATTTGGCAATGACACAAGGAATAAGCAAAAACAATAGGATTGGTATGTCTTCAATGGTGTTTAAGCTATGTATTCTCTATAATATCACAATCTGCATTCTTATGAGGTAAGGTATAGAGTGAAATCACAACAATCATAGATCTTATACATGATAAGTATTCATACAGAGCACTTTGATCATACTTGCTACACGTATACGTATCTGACATTATAGAAGTATAAGTAATCTCCATAATGTATCAATCATTACTGGTATAGCTTAACTCACTTAGTGTGGTTAATAAGGTACAGTTTATCCATGATAAGTGGAATAGTATGTACAATATCAATAAGCTGTAATAGAGTCAATATAGAAGTAACACACATACTTTAAATAACTAACTCGTATCAAAGATTACACATAGTAGTGATCAAGTGAATATGAATAATATATGTAAGAATCTAGTGTAAGTTGAGGTATAAGGATCATAACGCTTGTGATACTAGCTTATGTAAGCTAAGAGTATAAGCTAAGTAAGCATCAACATGCTTAGCACTGCGATAAGACGTGAAACACCCGATCCCCTCTATACCTATCATTTCTCGATTGGGCTTACCCGATGCCCATATGTATTGAGATTGTTCGGGAGACATGGTCCAAGCCTATTCCAGGAAGGGCTACTTGCTATTTTTTCCCAAGGTAGGGTAAGACCCCTTACCAAAATGGCAATGTTCTATAGGCCGAAGGTGCCTTAACAAAGTATTCCACTAACCTAACCTAACTAGAGCCACACAAAAAACAATCAATAAAGCTTCATGTGATAAGGAATTAAATGAATAAGGATAGGAACCTTAGAACGTGCTCTTTAAGGGGAAGAAAGAAAGGATATTTTGTTGTGAAATGGGGTTTGTTGATCGTTTGTGGAAGGTTTCCCTGGTGAGAAAAGGGAGTGATGACCCCCTTTGTCGCGTTAAATGACGTGTATAAATGAATTGATGCGGTGTTCCACTTAGTCCAAGCCAACGAATAAGCAACCCAACGACTACCCTAGCTGTGTCTACTCTCCCAAGAAAATACCCAGAGTCACATTCGTCGTATCCGCCCATCCTAAGGTGGTACACTCATTGGCCAAATGGCCCTCTGTCTTTCATACGACCCACCACACTTGTTCCTGGCCAGCCTTAGTCTTGGTCCCTGTATTTGGTCAATGAGGGCAGATAGTTGGTTTTGAAGTTGAGTTATCCCTGGAGTTGCATCGGAAGGAGAAGCAACCGCAACCTAGTTACTTGTGGTCCTAGTGTACTCGACCATTGACACAATCCTCATCGCTTTCTTAAAAGCTTCTCTCTAAGAATCCCATCTCTGTTTCATAAGTGAGATCCACATTAGAGGCAAGAATCCACCAATAAACCACTTCTTATGTTGAGTGTCATGTATCTGGTATGTCAGTTTTCTCATCAGGTCCCAGAATCTCTGATCATATTCCCAGGCGGTCTCTCCCACAACTTGCTTTATATCCTTTAGCTTGGTGCATATTGCCTTTTCATTTATTGGAGAGAGTTATGCCCCAATCCAGTTTGTGCTAATGATATAAAGCCTTGTATTAATTCTCTTTCCTGATAGGGGATACGCCTAACTTGGTAACTAAGTGCACTAACTTCGTAACTCCTAAAAGCAATAATTATTGGTGTTGGCTAAGGCATATTAATGGAATACTAGCTAAGGTTTCTGGTTTCTCAGGTAAGGTAAATCCAGGCAAGTATATATAAAGGAAGGATGGGTGGTGTTCCTTGACGCTTAGACGCTTGGACGCTTCCATGCCAACAAGCTAATAAGCAAGCCTTAACAAACCACAAGGAAGGAAACTGTGTGCTTCTGGATGTTAGAAAAAAAAGGTGGGAAGGTTGCCCCATAGAGAGGTAAGGGAGGATAACTATAATGGGCCTATGCATGGAATGCTCAAAAATCCTAGGTGACTAACTCTGGAAGACAAGCAAGATGGTGGGTAATCTAATATGGTAGGTAGGCTATGATCTCCGTGTAAAGTGCGGTGGTCCCACCCTGCCTTAGCCAACCATTGTTGATCCCTTTTGGTTCCCATCGAAGTACCCTCTGGACCTATCACAGGTGAGACTAGGTGAATTTTATCCAAATCCCATTGACAAGAGAGAGATCAAAACTTAATTTCAGTGTAATCAGCCTGAAATGGTCCATTTCATTCTACTCCATTCAAATCTATTAAAACATTACTCTATCTCTAGAAGGAGGAAATCTGAGCTTCACCCTTGTACTAGAGATCCTCTATACAGAATGTTGTGGGTGCATTGGGTCACCGACACTTGCCAACTTCATTCCCCGATATACCATAGCTAGTATATCTCAGTGATATCTCCATTCATGGGTCTGCTCTTACTACTCTTTATAGTGCAGAGAGAAGAAAGTCAACGCAAGCAGTGGTTTTTATCGCCTTTAGGCAAGGTAATTGAAAGACAGGGATGGTAGGGAGACTCAAAATGTAGGTATAACATATCTCATTCTCCATTCCGATCCATGCATTGTATAATAAGAGTAAATTACGAAATATTCCTCGCGAAAGTCCAAATAAATAGCTCGGTAGGTTTACTTCTGAATTTCGGTGGGACCCCTCAATGCCAAAAAGTTGCTTAATTCATTTTGGTATTCCCATGCAAAGTTGATAGTTTGGATGTTGGGAGTAGCTCCTTGTATGGATGGTTCATATGCTTCTTAAACCCATGCCTTTGTCCTAGTCCTTGACTTGAAGAACATGGATTACTTTGTTCTATATACCTTGATGTTGCTTTTACCATCTCTGCCACTGCTGCTTGGTCAACAGAATCTCGATTTGGATCTCAATCTCCTACTGCTAGTGAATCAAAAGGTTTTGGCATGGGGTCTCTATCTCGATTCGGAACTAGATATGCTTTTTGATTATGATGCCTCTTGGCTTGGGTGTTCTCAAGGGCACACAAAATCATCAATCGAATGGAGAAAAGAAGCCTGTGTATTCCCAATTTGTTGAATCCGAATGTCACACCCTCATAGCATAAGCAGGTTAAGCCTGTTAAGCTCTAACAGCATCGCAAACAGCTCAAACCACACGAACAACAAGCCCGAGCAGCATCTCGAACAACGCAAACTACCCAAACCGACATAGGATCAACCCGAACTACATGAACTAACTATGTGAACAACACGAACTGCCATAGGACCAGAATCCCTACCACCAGCGATAAAGTAAAGCTGTGGGACCTACTATAGGCATTTCTACCCTGCACGGATCGATTGTGGGGGGGGCATACCTAATAGACACAGATGGCCATGCAATCAATATAGGAATGAAACCAAAACTATTTAATACCTTCATACTATAGGGATGGTCATATGGTTGAACGCATGTTGTAGGAACACAAGCTTCGAAACGTCACTTTTGGGAAAGGGTGAGGGAGCTAGATTCAGGAGGGTTCTCCATTAAAGGGAACCTTTTTTCATAATCTACACTTTACCAATTAGGTACCTAATTCTACTTAGTATCCACATATATTCAAAGGTCGTTACTTCATTCTGTACTGGGGAACTTACATCATTTTGTACCAGCTCTTTCCTCTCCCTAGCAGTCGAGCATCTAAAGACCCACATATTTCATCTCTTTTTCCATGCCACTTTCTATTCTCTCACTAGCGTGTCTGGCACTGAGCCTAACGAGTATCAATGACCCTAAATTTCTCTCTCAATCCTATTCCTATTCTTTCTCAATCCTAGAAAATGTGTTCGGTATAGGCGTTGTTTTTATGCCCTAAACTCCTAAGGCAAGCCCCCTTAGAGAGTCATTTATGGGTTTACGAGGAAATGACAGTCAATCAATCAATCTAGTTGTCCGGAACTAGCTAGTTGTTTGGCACTAGCGTGTCTGACACTAATGCAATCAATCAATCTAGCTACTTTCTAGTGTGCCCGGTACTAGCGTGTCAATCCTGGCAGAAGCAGTTGAAGTAAGTACTGAAATATTGGGAGGCAAGAAGGTTACTTCTCAATAATCAATAGGAAAGGGTAGGCACACCAATAATCAATAGGCAAGGGACCTTCCTTCTCAATAATAAATCACAGACAAGTAGACAAAAGTGAAAGGACAAAGATTGCTCATAAGCCTAAGAAGGTCTTCAATAATCTCGATTGCCTACAGGAGAGAGTTCGAGTGCTTGCCTACAGGAGATATTGAAATTTCCCATCCCTCTGCCCGTTTGTTTAAGTGGTAGCGATGATATTGATTTTCTACTGATAGGATCAATTTGCTAAGGAAGCGATGGTCTAGGCTCAGGGTCTAGACTCACTCAGAGTCGTGCGTCTAGGCTCAACCATAGTACCATGAACAATTTTGTATCCCAAACTTATATCATCATTTTCATTTGTATCCACTACTATTCTCTTTCAGTTCGTATCCTTAACTGCAGAAGGAAGGGCTACTTGACGTGTTACTCTTTGAATTAGTCAAACTC